>PIJE02000926.1:126629-136629 GCA_002895965.2 Coryphaenoides rupestris | reverse complement strand
AACCTTTAGCTCCCGAGTTATTCCCATATTAAGGAAACTAGCTCCCGAATAAGTACAACCACATTCAAGGGGTTCTATTCATATGTGGTTTGTATTGTAGATAGTATCGCGAATGTGAAATGCGAATTATGTGCTTATTATTTAATCAAAAACAGATTAGACTATTTTACTACTATTGTGCTATTGTTCAGTATGTATTAGTTCAAACTGTCACAAATGCAATTTCAAGGCCAACTAAACACGTGACATGATGTACAATTAGGCTTGCTAAAATTATGAAATAACTTATGGTTAGATTTTAGGGGGGGGGGGATTTATTAGCAATTGCTTACACTTTAAGCAATGACTTTGAATGCATTCCAACAGTGATTATAAAATCGTTTTCTGCCTAAAAATGGTTGCACATTTGGTAATTATCATTAGCTTAATTGTGTTGATCTCAGTTTGACTCATCGTGGGTCCCTGTGGGAATAACACGGGGCAACACGACATACATACAACAGATGATGCATTTACAAAATGAGCAATCTGCTCCAGCATATTTGGTATAATGTATATCTGTGACCGTGATTATCTGAAGCACCTTGTCCAATCTATTTGATATGGGGCAGCAGCAGCAGTAGCAGCAGCAGCAGAAGCACCGTGGTTGGTGACACCTGTTCACTGCGAAGCCTTCTCTCCCGCAAATCGTTTCAACCGTAGCCTGGAAAATGGCTTTAGACCCGTGTGCGTGTGAGACATTAGACATGTTTTTACCTCAGATTAGCAAGGATTGCAGCCACGGAGACGATTCTTACATTGCATTTGACAACGCATCTCTCGCTGACACTCAACGCAGTGGTTGTACTCATCGCCCTCGTCCCGAACCCCCTCGCCCCCCCAACTCCCCTCGTCCTCCCCCTTTGCCTGTGGAAAAAATCCCCTTCTCACTGCCGTGTGTGTGTGTGTGTGTGTGTGTGTGTGTGTGTGTGTGTGTGTGTGTGTGTGTGTGTGTGTGTGTGCGCGTGTGTGTCCAATAACAGCAGGTGACTGGATTGACTTGGGTCCATAACTGTCGCATACACCGTTAATTGCTAATGGAGCAATTCCCAACAGCTTGACGGGCAGGCTGTCATACACGTCAGCCAACAGCAAACCAAACTTGTTTCCCCCGAAACACCACCACCACCACCACCACCACCACCACGCAGTCCTCGTTTCGAACATTTCGTGTTTCGCTATGCTAATCGCTACTGTACGGACCCTATAAATGGATATAAACTAACCGCAATGCTGATAGATAATGTATGACCCCCACCCATCTCCACCAGCAACAATTTGGTGGATTCGCGAAAAAAGGAAGAGACTGTCTCTTTTTTTATTTCCAGGGCTAGGAGCCTAAATGGCTAAATGTAAATTTGTAACACCATTATAAAATAAGTACTGTAGTGCTGTAGGGATGCCCTGGCCTTCACATTTCTCCAGATGCAAGAAAACATTTCTGTTTGGTACAGACCCCAACAAATCAGTCACATCATGATAGTTTTTTTTCTGTGAAAATGAAAATTGTGTGCACAAATGATTATTAACACTAATAGTGATATCGTTCAGCCCTAATTTAGTGTAGCTCAATATATATCTGTATCTCTCTGAATTTCATATGTATATGTGTGTGTGTGTGTGTGTGTGTGTGTGTGTGTGTGTGTGTGTGTGTGTGTGTGTGTGTGTGTGTGTGTGTGCGTGTGTGTGTGTGCGTGTGTGCGTGCGTGCGTGTGCGTGCGTGCGTGTGAGTGTAGTCACAACACAGTGGCCATAAGAGTAAGACGTTGTCGAGAGTAATGCGTCGAATATATATAACCTATAATTATATTCTGCATGGAAACAACATTACCGCTGTTAAATACATTTGGTCCATGTTGATCATTTTTGTACTCTTTTCCTCTGTAAAGCAAATTCTAAATGAAAATGTTGTGACATAGCCATAGACAAGTAAGAACATGAAGAATACGCAGAGAGATGACATTCACTCCCATGTTCTGAGATGCAGACCTATTAAAATCTCTCTCTCGCCCATTTATAGGGTCCGTACAGTAGCGATTAGCATAGCCCGCTCAAGGGGTTGTGACAACGAAATGTTTGAAACGAGGACTGCGTGGTGGTGGTGGTGGTGGTGGTGGTGGTGGGAGTGGTGGTGGTGTTTCGGGGGAAAACAAGTTTGGTTTGCTGTTGGCTGACGTGTATGACAGCCTGCCCGTCAAGCTGTTGGGAATTGCTCCATTAGCAATTAACGGTGTATGCGACAGTTATGGACCAGTCAAGTCAATCCAGTCACCTGCTGTTATTGGACACACACGCGCACACACACACACACACACACACACACACACACACACACACACACACACACACACACACACACACACACGGCAGTGACGAACGGCCCTTGGTGATTTTTTCCACAGGCAAAGGGGGAGGACGAGGGGAGTTCGGGGGGCGAGGGGGTTCGGGACGAGGGCGATGAGTATTGTGTCGCGGAGGACGATTGTCACCGCTGCGCACACTATTTATTCAGCTGCGCCTTCCTCCACCTCCGCCTCCTCCTCCTCCTCCTCCTCCTCCTCCTCCTCCTCCTCCTCCTGCTCCTGCCGCTGCCGCTGCTGGACAACTCAACACCAGCGGCCCGGCGTCGGAGGTCTCGCTGTTGTTCTTGCCGAGGAGCGTGATGCCTGAGCTGAGCCTGCTGTTTTTTCCCCTCCTTCAAGGTTAATCTGTGCTTTAAAGATAAAACCCCTTCAGAAAAAAAGAAACAATGGCGGTTCCTGTGCAGGGTGTCCTTCACGGCGATATCAGTAACGGGCCGAGGCTGACGCATGTGAAATGCACACCTAGTGCCACGAGGAGAGGCGCTTTGCTACGCGTGTAACCCACTCCTGACACCTGGGAGACCCCTAAATCGCGCACACACACGTACACACACACACACACACACGCGCACACACACACACACACACACACACACACACACGCACCACCATAGCGGAAAGATCGCTAAAACAAACAGTGACAATAAGTGACACCCACTGCGAGGCTGGGGCGATTCTGTCAGCTACGAGTCGGCCATTGTTATACCAGGCAAGGGGTTGTGTGTCCAGTGTTACTAAAAAATGGGAAATTGTACCCTTTTTTATTTATTTTTTTTATGTATAGAAACAAAATGGTGGAGACAGTCTTGGTCCACCACCACCCCATCCTGTCAGAGCAACACAGCAGAACTGGTTGACGGCGATACAAAAAAAAAAACACGCTCCACATATGACACAGTATATTTGTTTTGGGGAGACTTCAAACGAAACGGCAGACAGTCGCGATAGCATGTATAAGCAGGGAAGCGATAGATAATATTTTCATTTCATTTTCCTAAGCGTCCTCAGCATTGATTAAAGGAGATGTCCCCTGAGACGGACTAAGGGACTCAAAAAGGTTCCCTTGAGGCTAATAGAACATGAAAGTTCCATGACATTGTGGGGATAATCAAAAGAAGCACAACTTTGAATAAGTGGTCATGTATTTTCATGCATTTCTGAATATCTAAGCAAGTGTGTGTGTGTGCTTGTGCGTGTGTGTGTGTGCGTGTGTGTGTGTGCGCGTGTGTGTGTGTGTGTGCGTGTGTGTGTGTGTGCTTGTGTCTGGCCTGAGTGAGTTAAAAGCAAATAACAAAAGGAAGAGAAAATGTCCAAATTGCATGAAACCTCCTTCCTGGTACAAAGAGGGAAGACAGAAGAGACTCCGTGTCAAAGGCGGGTGTTGTGATGAACCGGCCACCGAGACAGAGAGGGCCTCTCTCATCATTAATTGATTCTTCTCTGAGTTCTGCGCGACTCTCGCTGTGAGCTCCTTGGAGCTCCTTGTAACACAGTGCTTCCTCACAAGTCACACTGTGTGCGGAGGGAAAATAAATAATAAAAGCACAGATTCCAAAACAACAAGCACGAGAGGACCGCAACAAGCAAAAGATGATGAAACCCAGCCCCGAGGCTAGAAAATAATGAGTCCAGTCCGCGTGTAGGATCCCCTTAACCTGCCACCGCTCTGAAAACACTGCTTTGTGTCGACTAATCACCAGAAGAAAAAAAAATGTAATAGGATTCTTCCACAAGACCTATTAGCAATCGCACAGGCGTACGTCTCTTTGCATGAGTTAAAGGTGAATTATCCTAATGGCATCACATAGCAAGTTGGAGGAGCTCCTTTGGCAACAAAAGTCAGTCCAGTGCTTTTTTTTGCTTCCTTCTAAAGGTTTTTTATGAGAAGGTCACTGATGAGACGGATCAAAAAACACTAAATGTAGTTTGAGATGTTCCACTTCAGCAACACGCCCACAGCCTTGCGGAGAGGACCTCTACTCTAAACTGCAGTCCGCAATCGCAAAAGGTGTAATTTAGTCCTCGTCGACGGGGCGGTCGAGAAAATCCCAAAACACAATTCGGAACGACTTAAAAGGTTGTTGCCGCCTGCTGGGCCTAGATAGCGGCTGTGGAGTTGGGTGCAGTATAGGGTGCACCCTGCCCTGGGTGGGTGCCCTGCCACCCTGATCCTACGTAATCACCCAAGCCGCTGACCTGCGTACTTTAATGCTATCCGTCTTAAGCTAACGGTGCATGATTGCTTCCTGATGACTCGCCGTGATTACAGTTGTGCATAAGAGTGGCTTGTTTCCAAAACACGGCCACAAGCCCCCTTCCTCTGACCTCAAAATAACTCATTGTATGTCCTCATAACCATACTCGTTAAAAAGAAAAAAGAAACCATCCACTTATCTGCAGTACGCGCAATGTTCCCATGTATAATTTCCCTGATCCCAGTATAATTCCTCGGTGGGTCACCTCTCAGGTTTGGGATGTTGTTCGTCTAAACTTGCTATTGCACAGTACTTTACTTCACACACACACACACACACACCACACACAACACCCACCACAACACACACACCACACACACATACGCGGAGCGTTTTCCACGTTGACATTTGCGCGGGGCATTGAGGCGACACGAAGCTCGGCGGTGCGGAGACGTGGGGTGCAGGCCTGTCACGGCGGCTGTCGTAAGCCAGCCCTTACATCGTTGTGGGCATGTGCACGCAGATCTGATATGTTCCACAGTGACCGAGGCTAATGGCTAATTGGCCCAGGAGGCTGCACAAATCATTTTTGAAAGCCAGGGTTAGCCTTTGCATTACAGCACACAATCTGTAACTGGATTACTCACACTAATATGCTGTTAGCTGTGTGTTGTTTAAGTGGAAACGATGCAATTGGGGTGGTCGGCGCTGGTGGTTATGTTTAATGTTTGTTAGCCACTTTTTTCGAAAGGGCGGTCCACGGAACTTGGGGAAGCGTCTCGGGAACGAGCAGTGTGCACATGCTCTCCCCTCCTCTCTGTTGGAACAAATTACGTTTCACACACCAGGAAAATGAATGGAAATCCCCCGCTCTGCGTCACTAGATAATGCATGTTTGTATGACACAACAAGTCGCAGAACAGGCTGGCACAGGACCCAGATGACCATACAAAGGGACGGGGGATCCCTTTTGAATGTGATTGTCGGTCAATCTGAGCCACAATCACCCTTGTTGACTTGGTTCCATCCCATTCCGATTAGGTCTTTGATTTCGCAACACATCCCACAACACACACGGCACACTGCACAGCACCCAACACAACACACAACGACCACGACACACTACACACCACACACACACCCAATCACCACAAACGTCTGGATCATTTGAGTCAAAACAGGCTTTAATCTGTTTTAATCGTGTTCTGTGTGATTCTGGATTGCTGCTCTCTTCTCTCTGTCAGGGCTGGTGTGTGTGTGTGTGTGTTGTGGTGTGTGTGTGTGTTGTGTGTGTGGTGTGTGTGCGGCGCGCAAGGGCGCATGGGAGGGGGTGTGGTCAGCAATGTCAATAGCCACCAGTCACTTGAGTGCCGTGTTTTTTTCGGGGGGGTGACGCAAGCCTTCTTCGCGGGTGCCAAAGCCAGAGTTCAGAGCCCAGGATTCTCTCGGTAAATGACGATGCTCACGCTACACAAGAGCAGAGAAAAGAAGTTATTTTTGCTGCGTGCGGACTAGCGGCGAGTTAATGTGGCTGGAATACCGGCCCTCTTTCAAAGCATGCTTATGCGGCTGAAGTGGGCCATTGATTACTTGTTGCTTGAGAGATGTGGGAACTGTGAACAGCCACATCAGATGTGACTTAAATCGGCAACGGTGGGTGGATAAGAGCTCCGACGGTGGCCCCGTATTGCCGTGGAGATATACACTCAGAACATGAAACTTTCTCCTGGACTCAGCACGCCTGGCTTCTTTTATTTCCTTGAGACACGCTTGCGGGCCCGGCTCCCGGTGACACCGCCTTTATCTGGAAGTGGGGAGGGACAGCCTTGTGTGTCTCTGCTGAGGGAATTCTCTGTGTAAACAATTCAAGTGTATAAATCATAATATATTAACTATGATGATAATAGCGCAGGCAGAGGATAAAAATACAGGGGCCGTGAGGAATTTTCAATTTTTAAAGGACCGTTTGGACAGTTATATGCCAAAGTGAATATATTATTATTAGAATTGAACATTGGTTTCTCATGGGGAAAGGAGGCCAGAGATAGTATTTTATCTCTGTTCTACTTTTTCGCCCCGTGTCTCTGAACCATACCATCCACGTTTATGACAAATCATAGATATTTTGTTTGCCAAATTGGAAATAATTAACTGGGCCAACAGTAGAATGCTGAAGTGTTGTATTGTTCCTTTATTGAAGAACCATAATTAATGTTTAATTTTAAGAGCCCAAATGCAATGTGTAAAAAGCCGCAAATGGCACTCTCTTCATCTTGCACCACTGTGCATATTTAAATTATTAATTGGCTCCAGTCAAATAAGGCCCAGACATTAACACCAGGCCCTTTATTAGAAATCTGTGATGAAAAAGTAGATTGTCATTTCATATTCTTTTTCATTTCTCAGAATGCAAAAACAGCACTTTGTGTGGTTACGCGTACAAGCTTCATTTGAGTTCACACTGAATTAATTAGAAAACTTTTCGAGACTGCTTAATAGCCTTTAGCCACTCCCGAACATAAGGAGTAGATCTCAAGATTTGGTTTTTCATCTTCTTCACTTGACATTTGTGTGCGTGCGTGCGTGCATCTGTGTGGTGTGTCTGCTCGTGTGTGTGTAATGTTGTCATGCATGTGGACGTACAGCTGTGTGTGATTAAGTGTTTGTGTGTGTGCATGCGTACATGCGTGGGCACTTCTGTGTGTGTTGTGTTGTGTGGTGTTGAGCTGTCATGTGCATGCGATGCGGTGATGTGTGTTCATAGCATTGCAGATGTGTGGTGTGTGGAAGTAGTGTGTGCTGTGTTGCTGTCGCCATGCATGTGGTTGTGTGATGTGTGTGTAATTGTGTTGGTGTGTGTGTGTGTGCATTGCGTGCATGCATTCTGTACTGTGAAACGCTCCTGTGTGTAGTTGGTGGGAGCCGACGCATGTGTTGCACTATGTGCATGCCATGCGTTTGCTGCTGTGTGATGGGTGTGTGTGCAGTGTGTCGTGTGTGCTCGGGGTTTGGAGGGGACGGATAAATAAGTAAGAAAACCATACTACTACACCGCCGGTATTCCTAGTTATGCAGGAGTCTGGCATCAGATGTTGAACCCCGAGATGTGTTTCTCTCTTTGGCTTTTGTGGGGAGCCAACTTGGTGAGCGGTGCATATCTTGCCTTCGACGGAAAGCCTCATACAGGATAAACAATTCTGCTCTCGTTTCATTCCTTTGGTTGTGTTTGCGTCAAGACCTGGCTATTTGTAAGATTATAGATTCATGATTGGAGAGTGTCTATATCTATCAAATGACCTTTAACAAATAGAGCTTTGAGTTTCGTCCAAACAATCTTCTGTGTTCGGGCTGTACCTGTGTGTGTGTGTGTGTGTGTGTGTGTGTGTGTGGTGTGTGTGTGTTGTGCGTAGTGTGCGGGTTCCCATCCCGCATGGCGTCTCGCTCGTGCGTGTCTGACATGTGTGTGTGTGTGTGTTGCTGCCGTGCATGTGAGTGTGTGTGTGTGCATTATTGTGCGCTCGTGGTGGGTCTGCTGTGGTTGATGTAGTGTGCCGCGTGTGTGTGAGTGCGTGTGGGCGGTGTGTGTGTGTGGTGATTGAGTGTGTGTGTGTGTGTTAGTAGCGGGTGCTGTGATGTGGAATGCAATGGATCGTGTGATGTTGTTGTGATTGTTGTTGTTGTTAAGGACCCCTAAGCGAATCGCTCGTGGCGGTTAAGATTTCATGGTCCAATTACAGTGGGAACCGTTTGAGAGCGCGATCAGGGAACCCGACCAGATCTACAGGGCGGCGGGGAGTGCGGAGTCACGGTTCGCTTTTCAAGTGCTAGTATCTCTCGGTCTCAGGACCCAAAGCACCTCGGAAAAAGCGACTGCATCCCGCTGGCTAATTAAGAATTCACAAACCAGGGTCCAAGACGGGCCGGCGGACTTCAGGCGTGTGTCGGCAGTTAGGCATCTCCTAAGAACGCGGAGGAGAATTGAAACAAGAGGTAAATTTTTGAGTGGCCAGACCTACAGACTCAAGTAAAAGTAGTAAGGATCCTAGCAGAGACGAAAGATTGAGAGAAGGCCGGCGAGAGGGGCCAGAGGAGACCGATGACCACAAACCCGCCGTGTACCGAGACGCGACACCCGACAGAGAGAGAGAATGATTGGTATAGAAAGGAACAGGACGGGATCTAAAAGGTACAGCCAGAAATACGAGAGAGAAAAGGAGTGAGGAAAGGTAGAAGAACCAGAGAGAGGAGAGGAGAGAGACGCGAGAGAGAAGATGTGACAGAGAGATAGAGAAGAGAGATGACCCCTGTTTTTTCTTGGCTCTTCAGCCCTATTCGCATCAAACCCAAACATCATCGGCCTCAGAACGTGCCATAACTCCATCGCACACCACTGCCGCACCTGCCACACACACGACACACACACACACACACACAACACAACACACACACACACGCACACGAGCAGCCACAGCCCATGATGCCACGTACGTCTCACATACACACAGAAGACGGCCGGCAGCGTATGCAGAGGCGGACCAACAACACTGGCGTGTTTGAAAATCGTGTTATTCCACTCTGAATTACCGGGATCTGGTATTCGCTCATCATCAGCAAACACGCTACAGAGCGGCAGTAGGCCACTACAGGTAATACACAAGCAGGGATATATTACAATACATATTACTGCAGGCCGAGCTGGCCACGGCACAATGTAGCACTTGAACATAGGCCCCTCCCCATCCCCCAACTCTCATTGGCCCATGATTAATTTTTGACTTGTCCACGCTCATCATCAGGTTAAACACTACCATTAAAACCACCACCATGCCCTCCTGACGTTAGCATGAGTGTTCTTGGTTAAAGCTCACCTTCTCTCCTCCAAACATCCTATCTGGCAGTGGCCAAAGAGCTCCATTTTTTTTCATCTGACCGCCAGACACTTTCCTTCCAGAAGACTTTTTCTTTGTCCATCTGTGATCTCAGCAGCAAACTTTCAGTCCATCCTTCAACGGTGCCGCTTTCTTGGAGCAAGGTCATTCCCTCCTTGCACCGGCAGCCTCTCAGCCCATGGAGATGTAACCACCTGCTGACTGTGGAACCCTGCACACCTGGTTCCAGTAGTCTAATTCATTGCAGACCTGCTTTTTGGTGTTCTCGGATTGACTTCTTGACCACCCTTCCACTTAGCAGCAGGTGATAGCTTGCGTTTACTTCCTGAATCGTAGGCAGTGACACAAACGTGTTCCATGCCCACTTTATACTACAAACAATTGTTGCCCCACATTGATCTCGGGGGACTGTAGCTGTGCTTTGAAATTTGCTCCAAGTGACTTTCCTCACTTGTTCATGTCAATGATCTCTTCTCTTCAGATCCGTGGCTTAGCTCCTTGACCTCTCCGTAAA
>PIJE02000926.1:91659-115003 GCA_002895965.2 Coryphaenoides rupestris | reverse complement strand
AGTTATGTTCTGCATTTAAGTTTCGTACGGAAAAGAATCAGTGACTAGGCAGGCAGACACGCAGACACGTTAATGCTTCCAGATAAGTAACTCTTTCTCTGATGTTTCTTGATATTTCGTGTGACTTGCGTGTTTTTCCAAATACATACATTCCAAATACATGGCCGAAACATGTGGTAAATGTTGCTTTCAATTACATAGCAAGCACAGACACTGTGACACGAGAACATGCTAATTTGCATTATGTCAGCATATGTCAAGTAGCAATTATGCTAATCCCTGTCAATGGTTCAAATCAATCTTGTCACCTTTGGCATTGCACAAAGAATATTATTGACATTGGTTGATGATCAAATTAAAATCCTAATTAGAGACAAGGGACATGTGTGCAAGAAAACCCCTGTATCGCGTTGTTATCTTTAGCTTTTAGCCTTTTGATAGCCAGCAATAATCCATCCACACTGGCACACAGGGAACCCCATGCAATATTCATGTGAAGAATACATTCCTGCTCGGCAGCGTGGACATGCTATCACGCACGCAATCACGCTGGCTGCTTGGGAAGCTAAAACAGTCAAAACTGTACGTACTATGGAATGCGTTACTTTTAATGGCCGCTATCCAGACTGACAGTACTGGGACTGTCGGAGTCGTATGCTACCTGATCACTGCTCGTGATCTCTCACTCTGGAAAACTGGCATTCTCTAGGATGAGGGGGAAAAATAAAACAGCCTTACTTGGACTGCATTACAAGCTACAAATATACAAAATAGGTCATCCCTGTTCAGTTGGGAGGAGTGATGTTCATTTTTATTAAAAATTGACAAGCAGGCCCAGTATTAAAAAAAAAAAATAAACTGTTGGGAATTCCCGACGAAACAGAAAAAGTTCAATTGGAATGCGTAATAGGAAAAGACAGCTTTGGGAGAGGTGCCCCGAAGGACAGCAGATGAATACATAGTGTATAACTAAGTAATTATGCCAGAATTCTTCATCCGGTAGTAGTAACCGCCATAACACCCTATGTTGTTGACGGCCATCAAATCTATAATGTGCATCTGCATCTCTCACAAATAGACCTGAGTTTGTGATGTTAATTTATGTTAAAAGCAACTGTTACACCAGTGACTTTATAACTTCCCAGCAATGTCAACAATTGGTTTGCTTAATTAATAAGGAATTATTCAATAAAACCGCATCTCTCTTCACACCCACTTTGCTTCAAGGCATTCCAATAGCTGATATTTATTTGGTTCACAGTTATTGTTTGAGGAATCAAACCTGCTCCATAGCTATCCATTGGTGTGCAACAAGCCACGCACAACCTAAACATGTTGA
This sequence comes from Coryphaenoides rupestris, assembly GCA_002895965.2. NCBI lineage: Eukaryota > Metazoa > Chordata > Actinopteri > Gadiformes > Macrouridae > Coryphaenoides > Coryphaenoides rupestris. Next base: position 113,664 of record PIJE02000926.1, on the reverse strand, counting down.
CTTTACTCAACCTTATCTTTGTCTAACAATATTGATGGATGTCTTGTATGTATTGACAGATATAGGATCTATACCTAGACCAATAACACCAGCCATCAATTGGAAATGGTTGAAGATGAATCCACTGTGGAGCCTATAACACTGTGTTGTTACACCACCAATACACTCAATACACCTTCCACAAATGCAAGAGCAAATATTCTTTCTTATATTCAGGGTTAATATTGCATGGGTGATCAAAATGTGTTACAAAACTCTTAAATTAAAGAAGCATTAAGGATTGCATTCACAATTGACCACTTGACCAAAACGGTGAATTTACTGAACAGGAATAGTTCCCAAGTAGTTCGGGATTAATAAAGTTCTATCTTATCTTATCTTAGTTATTTTGTACAGAATATGTATATTGATCAGCCTAAGGTATAATTGTTGCAGATTCTGCTGTTCAATCTTATCTAGTTAAGATTGAACTCTGTGTCCGCTGGTAAGCAGATGACCTAAATCAAATATAGAGATAGAGATCGCACCTTAATCCTGAATGGTCCCACACTGTCTACCATGTATTGGACTTTATTTATTGATTCATGTATTTATTTATTTATTCATTTATTTGTGCATTTATTTTCCAGACATGTTCACAAGCTCCAAGCTGAAGCACAGCATCTCGGACAGCGCCTACAAGAGCGGAGTCAAAAGCCGACTCAAGAAGTTCATCATCCGACGGCCTTCCATGAAGACGATGCAGGAGAAAGGCCTCATTAAAGGTGATGGAGAGATAACACGCAGTCACGGCAGAAAGAATCAGACCTTTTAACATTTAGCACACGGACTAGTTATAGTGTGTATAGGTTGAGACAAACCCGTGCTGGCCTGTTATGCATACAGCACGTTAAAGTGTTAGTTAACCCAAAATTAATTATCGGTCATGATGATTGAGAAACGTAGGGAACTCCGTCTCGCCGGGCCGGCCACTAAACCTTGGCGAACAAAACTATTTCACACGGACCGCCACAACAATGCACGACTGCGCAACGGCGATATTGGCGGTCAATGGTAATATTGTGGTGGGGGTCGCCGCAAATAAATCAACCAGTGGCGTGGGAGCTCTGTGGTAGCACACAGTAAACAAACAAACAAACGGAAAAGTGACGTGGGCCGATACCACGGCGATAACAGCTCAGTCGACCTCCCGCCGCTAGAACTCCTAGGCCAAAGCGTTCCAGTGTTTTAATTCGAAGCCGAAACAAAGGGTTCACTTACACTCTTTATGTGGCACAAAGGGTCACAAAGGGTCTTTATGTGGTGACGTAACATTTTCAATGAACTCAGAAACCGATTTCTTCTCATAATTGACCGTCGCCGCTGAATAGCTTTGCGGCTTAATTGGCCTCACCTGGCTGGTTTCAGGTGAGGCCAATTAAGCCAGCCACCAAACACACACACACACACACACACACTCCCACAAAGCCATTCTAATGGGTCTTGCCGTGATCGGTGAATGGCCTCCCCTCCCGTACGAAATTCAAGTGGAAGAACAGAACAACAGCGGCGACAGATAGACGCACCGAATGCATTTCGCTCCGACACAGCGCAGCAGGCGGGTTGCAGGCAGCAGCAGCAGCAGCAGCAGCAGCAGCAGCAGCAGCAGCATCAGCCACTCGTTCCTCAAAGGGGGGTAGGGGGGGAACTAATTTATTGAGCTCACGGTTGGAGGAAAATACACCATTAAAGGGCATATTTAAGCACATTTGCAATCCTTAGAAGAAGGTAACGGTATTTGGAATCTCTCCCCCCCCCCCCCCCCCCCCCCCCCTCAGCTTCAAGGAGACCCTTTAATGTTGTGTCCACGGGACAAACGGCAGATCAAAGAGGGAAGGACGTTATTGACAGAATAAATGAAATACTTGTGGATTAAGGAGTGGGGCAGGTGGCCCCCAGACTGTCCTTTTTGGCAGAGCTGGTGGGCAAAAGCCACTTCAGAGAGTGTGTGTGTGTGTGTGTGTGTGTGTGCGCGTGTCTTCCTCAAATCACGCACCCCGCCATACCTTCCCTCCCACCCCCCACCCCACTCTCTCCTCCTATCGTTCCTCAGAATGCAAATTAAATCCATGCGACGGGAGGGTTATTTGAATTCCTTTAGGAGGGGTAATTTCGCTCCATTTCTTCGCTCTGCGCCCCCCCCTCCCCCACCTCCCATCCATACTCACTCCTCCTCCTCCTCCTCCTTCTCCTCCTCCTCCCCACCCTCCCCCTCCCCCTCCACCCCTTCTCTTCCCCTCCCTAGCTTATCTGCCAAGCGTTGAGGGAAAGTGCATTTTGTATGCAAAGGTGCCTCGCTCTGAGTCATTTATGTATTTGGCTCACCCTCCCCACCCCTCTAGTGTATAAACAAGAGGGGTGGGGAGGTTGGGGGGGGGGGGGGGGGGAGCAACGGGACCGGGGGCCATCTTTGATGTTTTCACGGGGGTGAGGAGCAGAGGCGGCGTCGGTGGCGTCGGCGGAGGCGGGAAGAGGCGCCATACCAGAGTGTTGATGAGGGAATCTAGTCGGCGGGCGTGTAAAACCACATGCACAGCATGGCCCCGCTTTCCACACACACACACACACACACAGACGGCGTCCGACGCTGGATCCGCTGCTAAAGGCCGCGGCACGCAGGCAGGCCCGCCACCACCACCACCACGCCACCGCACCTCAGCCGCTTGCGGGGCCAGGGAGGGCCCGGTGGTGCCGAGAGACTCTTGGAAATGACACTGCGTCTGCAGGGACACTGGGACTTCAAACTGCGTTTCATTCGTGTCCAAGTCATTTGGACGAACGTAGAGTCAATGAAGCAATGGAAATGTTTGCAGCATAATGTAAGGGGCTGCAACCGAAACTTTAGTTACCGGGGAAACTAAAAAATAAAAAGCATGATTCAATATTACAAGTTCAAGATGGCGTGGCAATTAAGAAAACCTATTGAGTACATCTTAAACAAAAACAGGTTTCAGGTCGGTAACATGTGCGCACAAATGTCTATTGTTGCAGTGTCCTCACAATTCAACACGTTCCTCTTGTTTCAACCCTCTCTCTCCCCTGCAGATCGTGTGTTTGGGTGCCACTTGTTGACACTTTGTGAGCGCGAGGGGACCACTGTGCCAAGTTTCGTTAAGCTCTGTTTGGAGACCGTCGAGCAACGAGGTACGTTCTCATGTTCGGCGCTGTTGACAGCTCGCGCTGGCTATTCCTGCTTTGTGTATGGGAAAGGAGATTTCCAGCCATGATATCTGTGTGGGAAAAAGGGCTTCAGAAGAATGCATTTCCTTTTATTATTCAGGAGTCAGGCATCTTCTCTCTCTCTCTCTCTCTCTCTCTCTCTCTCTCTCCGCTCGACGTCCTTTACCGGGGGAAAGACCCATGTCCACTTCTCAGACGCTTAATCTGCACCCCCACCCCCAACCCAGACACCGTTTTACCTAATTTAGCCGTCTCCATGCGTGTGTTTACACTCCCTTTCCGTACACTGTTGACTCACTTGACAAGAGCCATGGTTGTGAAGCACCGTGCGCACCACCAGAACTGCGTCTGGGTCATCGTAGCGTTCAGCTGCTCCAGAACGCAGTGTGTCGGATTTTCCAGTTTCCCAGGCTCTCGCGCATACTTGCTGAGGCGAAAGGGGGCCGAACTCGTGGAGGACAAGCGCTCCCCCAACAACCCAAATCGCTCCACTTTGGTTCCCATCCAGAATGAAGTCTATTTCACAGTGTTTACAACGCCCCGAAAATTGAGAGTGAATTATGTGTTTGTGTAATGGGTTCTGTTTGTGGTTTTGGCTAGAACATTGGTTCGGGACTATTAGTTATCTTGGGGTAAGATTGTGGTGTGCCTGATAAACTTGCTGAGAAAATAATACTGATTAAGAGTCCCTTTAAACTATGGCAATTATGATTTAAAGCTTGGTTATGCTTATTGATCCATGATGGACCTCATTCAGGAAGAAAATCAACTTTTCAAAACACGTAAAACTCAAACGGAGGCGACAGCAAGAGAGTGCTAAAAAAAAACTAAATGGCAAGCGATGTACACACACGTATTCACACACACACACACACGCACATGCACACACACACACACACACACACACACACACACACACACACACACGCACTCTCTCTCAGACTCAAACACAAAACCCTCCTTTCTCTACCCCGGAGTACAATCAAAGTGGCAAGCCGAATCGCACGCTCACCTCTGGAGGGGCCGCTCTTGACATTTGGTCACATTGCACTAGTATGGGACGCAGTGAATGAACGGAGCTCTTTTGGAACAGGACTCCCACTGTCTCCTCGGGTTTCCGGGCCAGCGATATCCTCAAGTTAGCCCAACAGTGACAACATTTAGTGGCGCTGTCAAATGCTCGGAATGTGGACCGCCATTAGCGCAATCAATATAAAGGGCAGAGGGAAATGTCACCCTGGCTACCTCTGCCCGGCCTAGCTAGCCGTGACAACCAGTGGTCCCAAAACGACGGTGGCCCGATTCCATGCCTCAGGCGACGAGGGCGCTTGATAGGCCATCTCATGGAATGTACTCATGTTTTGTTCTTCCTGCGGTCACCACTGCCTTCCTCCACGAGCTAGCCTACTGCTCTGCTCTCGTACCTGCACGGTTATAACTCCGTAGGCCAGGCTCGCCACGACCACGCTATTTGGGACCGGCGTGTCTCTTCCGCACGGTTATGATTGGAACATTGTTTTACTTAGAGAGAGAGAGAGAGAGAGAGAGAATAAGAGAAAGAGAGAGAGAGAGGGCCTGTCGAAAAAAATAAATAAAAAGCAAAACATTGTTCATTTTTAAAGTCAGAACAATGAGAGCGGGGCAGGCTGTCGGTGGCGACTGCTGTTGCGTCGGTTTGGCAGCGCACCGCCGCGTCCTTGGATGCGTCGCAGCATGGCAGCCGTACTCTGTAATCAAAGTAGTCCTGAAAATCTCCCAGTGAAATGGAGCCATATGGCGCTCGCCAGGAGCCTGACGAGGCTCACTGACGCTTCATTCTGCCGCATTCTCTCGTCAACAATGGAAAATGGAAACCAAGAAAGAACGCCACCGCAGCTCATTGATGCCGGCCCTTTTTTGTGTGTGTGTGTGTGTGTGTGTGTGTGGGTTGTCGTCGTTGTTCTCTAAATTGTAATTGATCCTGGGCTATCTTATCTGCAGGCACTTGCTATCTCTGCTATGTTCCTTATTTCAGGCAATCTGTGACCGCTGCTGGTGTGAGTCAGTGTGCAGAACATGCCTATACAGTACATGCACTACCGCCAACGCCGATGATTTCAACTTCAATTTCCTCTTACATTTGAACTCATGGCACTGCTCTCCTCTCCCTCTTTGGCACCGTGACTCTCACTCTCTCTCTCTCTCTCTCTCTCTCTTCTCTCTCTCTCTCCAGGACTCTCGGTTGATGGCATTTACAGAGTGAGTGGTAATCTCGCTACCATCCAGAAACTGCGCTTCATGGTTGATCAAGGTTGGTCCACGACATTAATTTCCCAACCACCCCCCCCCCCCAAAACACACACACACACACACACACCCGCCCCTCCCAACTTCATTAGCTCTTTTTATGGACTGATTTGGCTATTTTGGGTTATTTTTTGTCACACTTCACTCTGTACTTTAGTGCAATCCTGAGTGGTTTTCTGGTTGTTGTGGATATTAATAAATAATATATGCAACGCTATTTGAGGACAATTTGGTGTTTGTTTGTTTATTTATTTATTTATTATAAATATAATTCTAAATGTGGACACACAGGTGGAGGAGCATGATGTAAATGCGTTCCTGAGCTATTGATACGTCATAGCCGTTGCCTCAGCATTTCCATGTGAGAGGTCCATGGCCGTGGGCATTTCTCTCCCAAACAAGCAAGCGTCTGTTCAGTCCAGTCCAGCGTGACATAAATGAATAAATACATGAAAATAAAAATTGAACATTGACCCCCCCCCCCCCCACCCCCCATGACAATGACGCAAAAACACACACAACAAGAAAAAAGTGGACTTGGAAGCGTGCGTCACCCTTTTCCCGTTCTGTAATTAGCGGCTCTGGCGTCGGAGCGCCGCGCGCTACGCGAGGTCGGTGGGAGAGAGTGACATCACTGACATTTCCAGCATTCCGTGCATTCTGTCATGGTCACACCATGTGCCTTCATTCTGTTCCCCACATTGCGTCGTTTTGCTCCGGCGCTGGCTATATTTCTCCTTCGAAACCACCTCAATATGGTTGTCGCAGGAGGACAGCTCGCAGCGGCTGTTCCCTCCCCTCTGAATCACATGGACACGGCTGTCACCAGAAAAATAGTTTTTTAATACACGTTCAACTCAACCTCTTCCACCTTTTCCCGCTCAACCTTATTCTGCTGTCAGTGGCAGTTTTGTAACGACAGTAATTCCCGTTTTGATGCACACAGTATACCGGAGTAGACACAATAATGTGGATCCTCAAAGCCCGTAGCTTCGACGTGTCAAGTGGGTCAGCTGTCGGCGAGGCTGCCTCAAAGTTTGGGCACTAAAAAAGAAAAGAGACTGAATCCCTGATTCCTTTATACAAGCCTACCGTTTGTCTGTCTAGGTGCATGCCCACGAGCGCTCAACACAAGCCTGGGATTTGAGCTTATCTGCGCAGGGGGCAACGAGGGTTTATTATAAAACGCTGGCGCCCGCAGAATGTCTTCCTTCTCCGTTTGAACTGTTCAGCGCCTCCCCTGACACTCCACGATTATCATCTCATAAAGGGTAATTGTCTCAGTAGGTAAACGATGGCACGTTTCCAGAACAGCGTAGCACAACCCCAATGTGACTTTGTTAAAAAAGAAAAAAAGAAAAAAAAGGGAGAAGCGTCCTCAGACCTCCAGGCCTGTCATGTTGGCTGTGGCTCACGCTGTCCTCTCCCGTGGCCACCCGAAGCTGCTTTCCCTCTGAATTGTTGTCTACCTGATGGGCCTGTGTCACTACCAAGGGGTGCTTCGTGGTCTCAGCCCTATTAAAAACTGAATGATTTCAGCAGAGGTTTATATTGCCTCAAACGCAAGAGAGAGAAAGAGAGAGAGAGAGAGAGACAGAGAGAGAGAGAGAGACAGAGAGAGAGAGAACATGTGGCGCCAGACCTCTGGGTAGCTGGGGAGGGCCTGGCTGTTAGCGAGCACTGCTGTTAGCAGGTAAACATTAGCATAGTAATTAGCCCCGGCTAATTCTCCCAATTAAAGCGGTGTTGTTCCCTCTGTCTTCCCTCCTGTCCCCGGCCCGCCTGGTGTTCTCCTCCCAGAGGAGGAACTCGACTTGGACGCCAGCCAGTGGGAAGACATCCACGTCGTCACCGGCGCGCTCAAGATGTTTTTCCGCGAGCTGCCGGAGCCGCTGTTTCCCTTCCGATTCTTCGAGCGGTTCATCGAGGCAATAAGTGAGTAGAGGCCAGATGCGTGTGGCTGTCAACACCACATGTGTCAGCGCGGGCCCAACCCTGCCATCCTGGCCGGCCGGCGCACATACTGCACTTTTTTTTTTAATATTTGTTTCCAAAGTGTCGCCCCTAAATGTCATGTTTCTGCCATCGACTTCCGATTGCTCCGCCGCTGCCAAGACCACGGCTGTTCGGGGATAATGTGTCTGAGTAGCGCTTGGTATTCGGCAAAAAGACTATATATTATGCATTTGCTCAGAGGTTTTACATAGGGAAAAATTCATTTGGCCCAGCGGCGTATTAGCCTTAATCCTGTTTACAGTATGTGCCGCTGTTTGCCTCTAGAATTCCTGTCCCTTAAGGCAGCTCAGTTATAGACTAAACTATTTCTCACTCTGCGAGCTGGAGAGTGAGACCACTGGGGATTCGGCTGATAAGCAAAGTGGATGTTGCCCGCTGTGTGCCCTAGCAACAGAGGCGCAATCAATAGGGCGCCTGCCTCGATGCTGGTCACTCCAGAGTTAGCCACCCTGTTTCACTGCGGACAAAAATGGGCTCGCAATTTCAATCCTAAGAGTGTGAAAATTTGCCGCAATTATGCTTGTCACGGCTGATACAATGACGAAATCTACGAGGACACAAAAGAATGGCAGCGAATTTTCAAGTGGAACCGAAGGTAATGTATTTGCCCCAGCACCCACTACGAGGCCCCGCCCCCTGCTGTCCAGGGTTCAGACGTGAGCTGTCACCAGATCCTCCAGCCACTCATATGTCACCCTGCCGCTGTCTCACCTCTCCATTAGGCCCCGCCACCAGTTCCTTTTCCCCGAGACCGCCGCCCTGTCAGGCGGCTGGATGTCGCCGCCGTCGCGGTAACCTTGTATAAACAATGCCATTAAAGGTCTGCGTCTGGCGCTGAAACGCTACCTGAGCCATGTGTTCCTGTCCTCCGGGGGGGGGGGACTTGAACTCTGGGCCGCGGGGGATCAGTTAGATTTTAGTGTGTGACTCGAACACACGATACCTCCGAACCTGAGGCGTGTTTATTTAATGTATTCAGTTTCTCACATAGCCTTCAGATAAGGCTGGACTGGAGTATGGATACCATGTGCTCAATTGATAACAAATTGTGGAGGCTACTGATTGCCACGGAACAGTTTGAGATCAGTCAGTTCTATAAATAATTCATAATCAAACCTCTTTGATCAAATCTTTAGCAAATCTTTTATCTATTTCACTTTACCCAAAGACATAAACCCCCCCCTCCCAATGTTCCTGTCCATATAAACCCCCTGAAAGCAGACCGCCAACAATCCCAAGGTGGAGGCATAATTTAGCAATAAATATTTACATGCCTCAAAAAAAGAAAAAAGGAAAAAAGTGGGCCAGAATACCCAGTGGCACTCAAGGTGGTTCCAGCAGTTTAATCAGATAAGCGCGTGCGTCGTTGATGAGTCACAGACAGCGTTTAGACAACTAATTAGCAGCAGAGGAAGCCCCTCGTCGCAGGAGGTGTGTAATTATCCTAACCTGCTACACGTTTTCCCTGCAACCTCCCCCAGATCAAACGGCCAGGGGAGGAGACACACGCGCCGATCTGGAGACTAAACGTGATGCGGGTAACACAAGAGGACTGCTTAAGAGAGAGAGAGAGAGAGAGAGAGAGGGGGGGAGGAGAGAGAGAGAGAGAGAGAGAGAGAGAGAGAGAGAGAGAGATGTAAGCAGATGTGTTGCCGGAGCACCTTAGTTTACATTTCAAACGAACACTTTGTAATTTTTTTCTTTTTTTTTAAAAGCGCGTGACAGCCTCGATTGCGTCTCCGCTCGCTGCGAGATGAAACACTCCTCGCCGGTGAACTGAGGTGCTTCTTACTTCTGAGGGAGCCGTTTGCCCGCCGTCCACTTAGCACCCGTTTTATGTCTTCTAAGGAAATGAAAGAATAAAAAAAAAAAACGTAGACACACGTGCTGATCATGGTGCCCACGGGGGAATTTTTCCGGCGGGCTCGATTTGTATCCTCTTCAGGTAGATGAGCGTCCATGCCTTCCTCGAGACGCGAGAGAAAACGGCGCCGGCCGCAACACGCCGCATCTGTGTCAAGAGAGCCACGTATTGATATGCATGTGACTCGCGGCCCCCTGGCCATCCATCACCCTCTAGTTAAGGCGCGAGGAAGCGGTCTCTGGGTGCTGATTTAGGAGACGGGTCGACATCATTAGCACCTCGGCAAACATCTTGGCTCGATCCTTAATGGGGTTGCCTCGCAAAGGGGAGCTCCTCTGGGCTCCGGATGGGCCATGTTGAAAAGAGAGGTGGGATCATTACAGTAGGCCCACATCACCAGGCCTCCTAATTGATAACCCCCAGCTGCCAGATTAGCGCGAGAGCTTTCACCGAGCCTCTGAAGCCCCGCGTATCTGTGCACTCTGTCCGCCTTTCAAAACCGATACGATCCGAGCGTGGGCCTGCAGAACGCGCCTGATACTGCAATTGCCTGCGATACGATGATGTTTCAATAACGTCAATCCGTTTTTTGCACGAGATTACAAAACATTCATTTTTGCCATTCACAGTTCAAATACAGTGTATTGTAGTCCTAGTTTCCAGGTTTTGTGGACATTTAATTTAAGACTTCAACACTCCATCCTTCTCCTGCTTTTGTTTCTCCTATTCACTCGCTACTTTCCCTTCTCCCCTCTCCATCTCATCTCATTCTCTGCATCCCCCCCCCCCCCCCCCCCCCCCCCCCCACCTCCCTCTTTAGCTTTAGTGTGTATTCACACTAAGTCATTATCCCTCCCTGCCCCTACCCCTACCCCTCCCACACACACACACACACACACACACACACACACACACACACACTCCTGAGCCGGGGTGCTCAGGTGGGGCCCATGCTTCCCCCTCCAACCACCACCACCACCACCACCACCCCACCATGCTTCCCCCCCCCCCCCCCCCCCCCCCCCCCTCCCTCCCTGTGAGCTGTTCATTCTTGGATGGTTGAGAGCAGCAGCTGTGTTTGCAGGCCACGATCCTGGCACCGGCGTAGCCAGATCTATTATTCATGTGGCCCCAGTATCAAAGCGGGGGATCTGGAGTCTCCAGCCACCTGTCCCACAGACAAGCGTGCCTTTTTGTTCTCGCGCAAAATCAATGCAGCCCCGCTGAATTGAGTTTTATCTCTGTCGAGCTGCGACATACATGTCGTTTTGAGGAGTAAATCGGTCGGGGATGGGGGTCTGTTTGTGTTTTGTTTGTTTCCGTCGAGTTTTTTTTTTACTAATGGCTGAAGGTTTTTCAGGGGAGGAATGTGGAAATGTGTTCTTTAAAGTATTACTCTTAATGAACGCGCAGGCGGACAGAGAAGTGAGGCCATGTGCACGGCTGTGGTTGTCTCAGTATTGTCAGTGATGCTAATATAACCGATGCATTGGTTTGCATGCGTGGCTCTCAGTCGTTTGTGTGTGTGCATATGTGTGTGTGTGTGTGTGTGTGTGTGTGTGTGTGTGTGTGTGTGTTAAAAAAAAGTCTCACAGAAATAAAAAAAATTGCCAAGAAGTCGAGAGAAATTAAATGCTATTCCGTTTTTCTAAATGCTAATTAGGAAAAAGGCATATTTTCTCTAGTTGTTTGGTCCTTGTCTGTGCCCTCAGTAACCATGGAAATGAGAGTCATGTGAGTTTGTAACTGGGCCACCCAGGCGAGAACAGATAGTATGACTACAGCTTCACAATCTCAACTATGCCAGGGACTACACCTCCACCACCCTCACCCCACCTCCCCCTCACACCTACACTCATCAAACTAGCCGAGTTTACTTCCTTCAAATATATTCACTATATAACTAACACATACATATACTAACACAGAAGGGTAAAAAAAAGTGAGAAAAAAAAAGCTCATAATGTGGTCGTGTTTGAAGAGAGCCAATGACATCTGTTCATGGGTTTTTGTGAAAGCGTTGTGTGGCACACTCCCTATTGGGGTGGAGTGTGACCACGACTGGAATTAATAAACTCAGGTTCCACACCAGGATTTAAATGAAATAAGAGTCTTTATTTACCACACAGGGGAAGGGAAATGTAATCACTATCAATAGTGAGTCCGTAATCCAAGTGAGTAGTCGTAGTCCATAAGCAGGGGGTATCACGCCGGGAAGTAGTCGCATACGGTCCAGGGCAAGGCAGGCGGGAGGGTAGTCAGGCAGGCAAGGGTCATACACAGGGCGGGTTCTCAGACAGGCAGATGATCAGGGCACACAGCCACTTGGTCTCTCCTTCTTTAACTCACACACACAGCGTCTTCCTCTTCCACCTCTCTCTCCTCCACTTCCTTCTTAACTCCTCCTTCGACTTCCTACTCCACTTCCTGGTCTCTCTGGCTCCCTCTGGGGGCCGAATGGGGAACTGCGGTTCTCCCGACCATGGTCCATCTGGCCTGGTCGGCCCCTCAGTGGCCGTCTGCCACAGTTGGTATACCTGTAGGTATGAGTTACTCACTACCGGTGCAATCTGCTTTTGAACGCAAGGAGTCACATGTTCACAGACTGACAGATGGATATCCTAACTTTGCACATCCATATTCATGATTCATAATCACAGATCCGACAAGGGTCTGTACTACAGCACCATGCGCCGATGTTCTATATTCAACGCAAGGTTGGCCACAATTGGGTCAGCCTGAGAGATGCATATTTAATACGGCCCTGTCTTGGAGAAAGGGTAAGGTCCACGTCTTCTTCCAGGTCATCCGCAGTAGCACACCACTTCAAAGGGCCCCCCATTTACATAGGAATCATTGTATATATTTATGGTGTAGGGCTTAGTTTTAATTAATCATGACGCCTACAGAAAGAAAAAACATCTGAAAGTTTGAGATGTACCACGGTCTCGGTTACCTTTGCTGCATAATGCACACATAAGCCCACAAAAGCTACTTGCTGTTCCCCAGAAATGTATTTTCAATTGATGTAGACAGACTTATTGAGCGCAGCCGAGCCATTATCAGTCAGATTGATTATTCACTTATTCTTAATGAGTATTAATTATGTTTGTGTGTTTCTCTGTTGTGGGGTTTGTAGTGAAGCCCTTGCATAAATATGCAACGATGGAATAAATAAATTCTGTGCTGCGCAATTGTGCCTGTGTGCATGTTGCGTGTTAATTGTGCCGCCTTTAAATTATTTACCTCTGATCGAGATGACACCTATTGCGGTGAAACAGAGAAATTCAATCGTACTTATTAGCTAAATTATTTTTATAACTCTTTGAAACTCCACCTCATTTGCATGCCAGTAAGCTGGCCACGCAACTCGTTTGAAATGCAAAAATATATCTAGTTTCTATATTTCATCAAGGAGCTTTTCATGTTTAATAAATTACAAGCGCCATCCTCTAAGACTTTGTTATTCATTAACCAAAAGCACACAATTGGGATCCATTTAAAATCTTAATCACAACCTGCAGGATTATTTGCTTTCTGCTAATATTTGCCTTGACGGGGGCCGGGGTAAGCCAGTACAGCCAGCCTGGAGACAGCCTTGTACAGCAGGCAGCAGTCCTGAAACAAACTAGGTCCCTCTATTTGTAATGGGATTAGATACACAGCAGTTTTAGGAACCGAATGTGTATCCAGTCACTGTGTCACCGATTGAAACACTTATCTAGGGGATGAACAATTTTTTTTTAAATCACATAGGCCTACAAAACTCGAGGCTATTGTCTGGTTAATTAATATAGTTTGTGAAGGAATTAATTATATGTGTATATATATATATATATATATAATATATAGAGAGAGAGAGAGAGAGAGAGAGAGAGAGAGAGAGATCTTTTTTTTTAATTGAGACATAATGTCACTTTAATATAAAAATGTACAAAAATACATATGAATGATCTCGGATGCCATGATTATTTGAAATCAATCCAAGGAGGAAGAACAAATTGTACCGTGTTGATTTCCAGGTCAGTCGGGCTGTCGCACAAGGGCCTGTTGCGGCTCATTACGTCCTGCCCGCCCTGCTCTTGTCACTATATTGAATTTCATTTGTACTGTGTCATATTTGTTTGTGTTGTTGTAAGCAGAGCTCATCGGGGAGTTTTAATGGTCTCCTGTCATAACAGGCTATAAATCACTCTGGTCCCTCAAGGTACCCAAAAAGCAGCCTAATGCTGGGGCTACGGGGCCTTACGCGGGGACCTGACATGACTAATGACCATTTAGACTTCTACCAGTTAAAAACTCACTTTGCCTACAATATGTCGTCCAAAGACGTTCCCTAACCCTTGTTACTTTTTTTGTTTGTTTTCCATTCATTGCGATCATGAGTGATCTACGCAAATATTGTTTTAACCACAAAGAAGAGATTTAGAAGCTGGTTGATAGCAATGCTTGCAACTGGACTCGGGCTATGTGTTGGCGAGGTTTGCGTTGCGGGCATCTCCCCGGCTCCTGTCGTTTTCCCAACGTGTGTCATTAGCCGGAGTGATTCAGCACATTTAGATGGCTCAATCTGAGCGTTTCTGCCTGCTTTAAATTAATGACGTCGTCCGCACCATCTGCCCACAATGGTAGGCTGAGGGGCATCTCCAATATGTCTGCCACCAACGGCAAAGTAATTAATGAATCATGTCCATTGTGCCAGCAATAGAGACGAGATTAAATATTTCAAAGCCTACTAGGGAAACTGCTGATAGTTTGCGCACAACAGCAGATGCCGGCAAAAAAATCACATTTTTTTTTTGCCGTCCGATCGGAAAAGCAGAGGCGCCTCTTCCTTCATAGTTAAATAATGTGTATTTGAATTGTATCCCTTCTCGATAGACAGGGTCCATCGTCTGGAGCGATGGCACTTCCATGGGGCTATTTTTTGACTCGGGGTAAAAAAAAAAAAAGAAAAAGTACGCCGGCGCATTCCGCGGAGCGCCTCACCTACATGACGGCAGAAGGTCAGGGGACCCACTCCCGCTCCCTGAACGTGCTCGTCCATCTGTGCCCAACTGGCGGGGGTTGGCACCCGACACGGGCATCTGCCACCTGTGCCTGTGCCAGCTCGGTGTACACGCAGACATCTGCTGTCGCCGTGCTCAAGGGGCGCGCCGCGGCGACGCAACAGACAGCGGGGCCAAACATTGTCCTGAATGCGTCTGCTAACAACCTGGCGCTAATGAGAACACACGGGGGCGGGCGCCATTACCGCTCTCCAGGTTACCCGCTTAACCTAAAGAGGTCTCTCGCCGGGCGCAACGGGGACGGCGCTAACAAGCTCCCGGGGTTAGCGCGCCGGTTATCTAGTTTGGCGCAACCCCCGGTTGAAGATGTCATAAAGTACCAAAAAATACAACGACGACGACAACAACAAACGCTTTTTGCGTTTATTCAACAGATGCATTGTGGGAACGCGTTCCACATTGAAAACCGTCGAGGTGGAAAATATGTAATGAAATAAACAGGTTGCTTATTCAACAGATGCATTGTGGCAAAGCTTTTGCGGTAGCTTGGATACGGCGACATGTGGAGCTTAGTAACGGCGGCTCCCATGTTGACTTTGTGTCTGCTTTTAAGCAGAGGGAAACAGGGACACAGTTTTCACTTAAAAAGGATGCCTCACTCATTTCCCTAACTTTCCTGTATTTGGGGCAAGTTGACGAATGATACAGTAAAGACACATGCACATGTGGCCCCAACTGTTCCTAAATAGAGTAGATTTACACAAGGGCAAACATCTGTTTGGATTAACACGCAAAGCTGTTTGGAAATTTGGGGGAGAAAAGGAGCTCGAATCGTCGGCGCTATTGATGTCTCTGGGTCTTTGAGGACTTCACTGAGGATTTTCTCCACTCAGATAATCTAACATATATGACCCATGTGTTCAAGGTTTTTTTTTTCTCCTCTTGATTGCGGTGCGAGAATAGTCTCAGGAGACTCGTCAGAGGCGCAGAGGTTCAGGCAGTTCACTGGCAATGCATTGCTCCTACCTGCTGATTGTCGGCTCGATGCTTCCGGTGTCCCTCTGGGTCAAAGATCAGCACAGGGCATTCCAAAGCTGAGGCCTGAGGGAGGATGTTGGTCATTTCCCTCACACTCCCAACATCTGCATTAGTGCCAATATCCACAGTCCCGCGAGGAAGAGTGTGAAAGTGTTCATCCCCACGTGGTCTCTAATTGGTCAGTAATCAAGGCTCGTGTTACATGCCGAAAGAATATGCAACTAATGGCTTCCTGTAATCAACAACTTCTCCAGAAAGTCACTATCATTGCGGCTTTCATGCAAGTGCCCAAGTAACGTGTCTCTCTTATTGATCCATCTACACATGGCAAAGACTGCTTTTCCTGGTAATATGCTGGGTTTGAGGTTTTTTTTGTTGTTGTTGATTGATTACTTGTGATAAGCATGACATGCCGTACTTTTGGAGTGACTTTTAATTACCAAAGCAATTAGAGTACTCAAAGTAAGTCAATTAATCACATTACATCACCCAGTTAATGAACTAACGTGAAACGCTATGCATGCACCTGCTCCTCGTTTGTACAGAAACCAAGGATCCGAGGCAGAAGGTGCAGGCTGTGAAGCAGTTGATCCATCAGCTTCCCAAGCCCAACCTGGACACCATGACGCTCCTGTTTGCTCACCTGCAGAGGTATGTGGTTTCTAATGTCCACACTTCAACATTGAGTTTGAGTTTTGAAGATACTTCTTAAATGCCAAGTGACTGGGGACAGGATGGTCTAGTGGCTCAGCTGCTCGACAACGAGCAGAAATGTTCTGGGTTTGATGCCCCAATGCTGTCTGTAGGAATCGTTGAGCAAGATGCCCAACCGCTACCTGCTCCTTAAAGGATAACTGCAGATTTTCCACATTAGGGATTTAGAGCGAAAAACAACTGCAGCTGTTGCTCTCTGGGGCGCAGATGCAAAATCTTGGGGAAAATTACGCTTCGCGTCATCCGGCCGACAAAAGTAGCAAAGAGATCTGGGTGTAGGCAACATGGAGGAAGGGTAATCGTTGTTTTTGCATGTACTACTAGTTGTAATTTGCTTTGGATAACAGTGTCAAAAAGTGCCGTAAAAGTGCAAATTTACCAAATGGTAAATAGTACGAGAAATGTATTAAGCATTAACACGCACACACATGCCTGACACGCAGACCCACACACAGACCCACACAAAAACACCAACTGTCACAGTATAATCCCTGACTCAGGTCTGTGGTGCCCTGTTATCCCCTTTACCAGAGCCGAGCAGATTGACAGGAGGGTCAAAGAAGCAGTTTTTGAGGGGACATGGGAGGTCACACCCTCTCCTGGCCTTCCTCAGCACTCTCCAGGTCCCACATGAGATGTCAGGGGGGGGGGGGGCGGCAATGAGGGGCGGTGTGCAGCGGGAGGGGAGGTGGGGGGGAGTGACCTCGCTGCTGCGTGAGCAAGATGACTGGCCCTTGTCCACTCTGCCGTCCTGGCCCAACTGAGGGGCCATATGGCCACAGCCCTGTGTTCCCCAGAGAGGTGTTCTATCCCCATCTCCCCAGCTCCTCTCCATATTTACCAGCCTCGCACACAGGCAGAGAGACAGACAGACAGACAGACAGACAGACAGACAGACAGACAGACAGACAGAGAGATAGAGAGTGGGGCCAAGCGGCTCATCTCAGATTTATGAGCCCCTCCCTAAGTGGAACATACCCCTTGGCTGCGGTGGGGAAATGTGTTTGTCTGTTTGGTTTTGCATGCCAGGTTCCTCAATTAGTCCAAAGTCTCCCTATTCATATTCCTGCATAATCGCCCTTGGAGGGGAGCGCTGCCGGCACTCCTTTCCTCCGCTCTCTCCCTCCCGCATTCTGGAAATGATTATCTTCTCTCTGTCTCTCTCGCTACCTTTCAATCTGTGTCACTTTGCCAATGAAACAACCTCACAAAAGCAGGAGCGAAGGCGATGATTTTGCTTATTTTGCGCCTTCACGTTCTCTCACATGTTTACGGCAAAAAAGCCTACCTGTGGCATGTACGAGCTCGTGGACCAAACAGGAACGGGACTGGCTCTAAAACGCGTGAGGGGGAGGTCAACACCAGGCAGCACGTCAGCGAGTCTTGCTGCCGCGTCGCTTGGCGCGCGCTCTTGAAGTGCGATGAGGCGCTTGTGGGAAAGGAGTTGAATCCCAACCAGTGCCTCCATGTCTGTTCCCGGGCCACAGAATCCCCCCCGCCCCCACCCCACCCCTCTAGCCATGCAAATAATCAACCCAAGATCGTCTCGTGTGACAGAACGGCAGGAGAACGGGGCCCAAGGGAGCAGCCGCCAGAACTTGGGCGGCCACACCCACACCTAGTGATGTGGGCTAGTCCATATCCCAAATCCCCCCCCCCAACCGTCTCTCGTTTTTCCCTTGCGATGTATTTCACACTCTCTCTCTCGCCCCATCCCTCTCTCGCTCTCTTTCTTCTTCTTTGTCTCCGTGTCGGATGTTGATCTGAGTTGCGCTGCAGACCACGCAACGTTAAATGTGATTTATTCATTTGAATCCTCATTGAGACACAAGAAAGGGAGAGCCAGGGCACCCTGCAGCCTACAGCCTTTCCTCCCTTCGTGACGGGCAGGGGAGAAGAGGGGGAAAGAACGGGAAAAGTCCCATCCATGCCTGTTCCATCAGCTGACCGAAATGCTGATCGGAAATGTCAGATGCTAGCACAAGATGCCATTTTTGGAGAGTGGTTATGAGTTTGAGTGTGTTGGTATGCTAATGCACACGCATGTGCATGTGTGTGCAAGTGTGTGTGTGTGTGTGTGTGTGTGTGTGTGTGTGTGTGTGTGTGTGTGCGTGCATGCATGTCTGTGTGTGTGTGTGTGTGTGTGTGTGTGTGTGTGTGAGGTTTACTCTGAAACGGAGAGAGTGTTTTTTACGATCCCGGGCTCCACCGAAGGGGTTTTATTTTTGTCCTGGCTGAGGCCGGGCCGTTAGTAACGCAGGAGTCTGTGAAGTTTTTCAAGTCCTTTGTTGTGGCTTGGTCCTCTTCTGCCTGTGTGGAACCACGGCTTCTCTCTCCTCTCCTCCCCCACCCACCCCCCCCCACCTCCCTCCCCCCCGTGGGGTCTGGCTTCAATATGGAGCTGTGTACTCGCATTGTGATGATGTGGTCAAGGAAACCAGTCTCTGAAGTATACCTTCACTTAGCCATTCTATTTCTTCCCTCTCCTTGTGGGTGTTTGTTTCACCGCTGCTCATGGTTGCCATTTACCGCGGGGAGGAGGTTTGTTTTATTTTATTTTTCTAAGGCATCCACGGGCATTTACGGCTTTTTTTTTTCTTCGTCTCCACTTCTTGCTGACCCCGGGAGAACAGTGGCAGGGAGGGAGGCCCCCACGCTGGAAACCACCGCCGTGTATGGGCGTGGTGCGGGCCCAAACGCGCTCTCAAATCACCCGATACCCGGGGCCCAGAAGGGCTCCGGGCTCTTTTTTACTTTTGGTAGGCGGGTGGGGGTGTGTGGGGTGTGGGGGGGGGGGGAGGTGGGCCATGTGAGGGCGGGATTGTGGTCGCAGGAGGCGGGGTGTCTCTGGGGTGCATTTACCAATCAGCGCAAATCACCCGTAAACATTTACCTCCTGCGCACGGTAGCAGGAATACGTGACGGTTTTTTCCCCTCCATGTTCGTTCTTCTTCTTCTTCCGTCGTGTTAATGTGCGTTTAGGTCAGACGTGGGCGCTGTCGCTTCACTTTGTGACTCTTTGACACTTACAGTTTGGAGCCACTGGGGCCATTACCCCCGATGCGCCCCCCCCCCCCCCCCTCCACCCACCACCACCACCACCACATCCACCACCACATCCACCACCACCGCCATCAACAACAACCGTCCCCTCGCCCGCTCGCCGCTTCCTCCGGCTCGGCAGACCCCTCCCTTCCTGCCTTCCTCGTCTCCACATCCTCCTCCTCCTCCTCCTCCATCCACCTCAATTTATTATCTGCCCCGTGATCCTGAAGGAGTCAATGATGCTGACCCAATTAGCAGGAGCCTTCCAGGCGAGTGGGGAGAGGGGACGCCAACATGGTCCAGCTACCATTTCCTGTTATGCACCACCCCACAACCACCTCCCCCCTCCCCCCCCCCCCCCCCCGCCCCCCCCCCCCCCCCCCCCCACACACACACACACACACACACACACACACACACCAGACACACGCGTTCAAGGAAAATGAGATGGCTAATTAATTAGCATTGGCATCTTGAGTCGTGCACGTCAGGGAGGGGGGGGGGGGGGGGGGTGGGGGGGGATGGGATATCAGTGGTTCGTCAGTTCACATCAAGAGCCCTGTGGTCACCTCCCAGGGCACGCCGGACACTCGCTATTTGTGCATGCCACCATGACCACCACCCCCTCCGGCCCCCCTCTCTCACCATCAGCCCACCCCTGAATCACTGTTTGCACGAGGGAGGGCGGGGGGGGTGAAGGAAGTATGGCTGCATTAGCAGTCGGAGCTAACACGGTGCAATCCGTCAAAAACAAAGTGAAAGACGACTAAAGTGGTCAACGTTAGCAGGGGGGGGGCGGGGGGTTGGCGGAGGGCACCACTGGGTACACGAGGACCAACCCGTGGAAATGGAAATGGAATGTTGTGGGGGGGGGGGGGGGGGGGTACATGGCAGGAGTTGGAGGGCATAGAGAGGATGAGCGAGGTTGGTACACAGGGCCGAGGAAGAGCAGCTGTTGTATTAACACTCCCAGCTGATTGGCAGAGAGCTGCAGAGGCAGGAGGGGAGCGTTGGTACAAGGTGATGTATTCCTCCTGTGAATACACAGCAGAATTACTTTAATAATTGAGTCTCCTTAGTCGAGATCATTAGTGGGCCATTAGGCATGGCAATCCAGACCCTTAGATCATTGTACGATTCTAATTAAGTTAAAATGCTGATGCCAGGACAGGCATGGAACCGTGATGTACTGTGTACACGCACGGGGCTGAGGTTAATTGCAGACATAAATGGGAAATTATAGCGTGTACACGTTTCTAATCGGGTTTCACTTACACTGCACTCAGGGACACACCCCCGAACACTTAGTCACAGAAATGCACAATAAATACTATGCAGTACGTATGGCGTGGAGCTTGGGCAAACAAGTCGTTCCCTTCGTACATACATATATATATATCAGGATGAAACACAGTTAAACATTAAAAAAAAAACTAGCTACGAGGCCTTAAAAGGAGCAAAAGGTCACTCACCATGGACCCTTTTGAAGCCTCGGTGAGTGGTTTTACTGAAATGTTGACTCAGCGTCCAGGTGTACTGTGTGGTCACCTTCCGACCTTTAGCCCAATCTCTTGTCACTCCAAAGTTAACCAAGTTCACTTTTATCCGTTCAGGCTTCAAAGCTGGAAGAAGGTACTAGCCAAAGTCCGTTTTTTTCCCAGTTTTTATTATCTATTTTATTATTTGAATGTTTACAATTCAACAAACTCCAAAGCGTTCCTTGCCTCTTTAATGCCAACACTATGTGGTAGCGGCTTAAATCCTTCCTTCACGTGGAAACCATAAAGGAGCTGGCGATGATATTGTAAAACTCGGTAATTGTGCTTTTAGTAGCAGAGGTAATTGAATGGCAATGAATTTACTTCCTGCAATTTAACGCCCACCTGGAAAACTGAGCCTTAAATCTGGATACGGTTAGTGCGACTTGCCCACGGTAACTATACACACACCGCTGCTTTTGCCGCATTGCCGCATTTTATTTTCATAGTTGCTGACGCTGTCCGCCGCGTGCACATGTGTCATCATATGCTGGTGTAAAAATATATCGTACAATAATCAAAAGTATTCTCTGATTCTCATATTGGTCTTCATCGCCCACAGACAGGCAGCATAGTATCATGTTGTCTTTCGTTCTTTGTAGCTTTTTGTTGTTAACTCCATGCAGATGTTTTGAGGCATTACAGATTAAAGGCATATTTCAAGGAAAATTACATTTTCTTTGCCTGAGAGTGAGATGAGAATAATTATTCATGATGATTATGCCAATGTAGATGATGGTCGGGGCTTGAGTTCATTAATGAGGTTACGGGCTATGCAGAGCACGCACACACTTGGTCTACAGTCTAATGACATATGGCAGACCAAGATGTTGGGCATCACACGCAATCAAACATTAGCCGGCCAACTTTTAATAGCTGATAGATGCATTATGATAGACATATCCCGATTTTGACCTTAATAAATGAAATGCCCTCAGAGAGTCGGAGAGCACATAGAATAAAGTCAACGCACCCGTAATGACGTGTGTGTGTGTGTGTGTGTGCGCGTGTGTGTGCGTGTGCGTGTGCGTGCGTACAGTAAACGCACGCCATAGCAGCGCGTGCTATCCGGGTGGACAAATTCACCACGCGTGTTTTTGCTTTGTGTTTTATGACTTGTTGCGAGGCACAGCGAACACGGGGGCGTCCAGCTCTTCCAAAACACCAGTTTGAGACACGCCACTGCATCGCAACATGAACAAGCCTGGCCCACTGACAATACCTTTTGGATGCAATTATGCTCCCCTCTCTGAACCACCTCCTTGTTTTTTGGGGC
>PIJE02000926.1:56237-91203 GCA_002895965.2 Coryphaenoides rupestris | reverse complement strand
AAATGTAACAGTACTTTTACAGTGCAGTCGTTTCACCCACAGACCTGGTTAACATTAAACTGAGGGAGCAGTATGTCAGTACATTGTATTTCTTAAAACGCTGCAAATATTGACGGAAGAAACGAAGACCTATGGTGCTGTAGCCCTGCACAGGAACAGGAAAAGGAACCGGAACAGGAACAGGAACTGGAACTGGTCGGCCACAGGTGGTTGGGCACTACTACTACTACTACTACTACTACTACTACTACTACTACTACTGCTACGACTACTGGTCCAGGTCGAAGATCTCGCGGCTCTCCAAGAGAATGAGCTCCACGATCTGGTTCTGGTAAAGCATGTTGAAGGCCATGCTGCACGTGGAGTCCATCTCGGGCCACATGAGCGTCGGCCCGAACACGATGCTGACGCCTTGGCTCGACATCAGGTTCTTCCTGGAGCAGGCGAGGACTCTGTGGTCAAAATAAAGACAACGTGAGATATTAGGGGTAACTCATCGCCGCAGGCTACGTTACATCTTTATGCACCAATTGTCATACTTGGTTACATATCGCTATCTCACGTTGTCTTTATTTTGACCACAGAGTCCTCGCCTGCTCCAGGAAGAACCTGATGTCGAGCCAAGGCGTCAGCATCGTGTTCGGGCCGACGCTCATGTGGCCCGAGATGGACTCCACGTGCAGCATGGCCTTCAACATGCTTTACCAGAACCAGATCGTGGAGCTCATTCTCTTGGAGAGCCGCGAGATCTTCGACCTGGACCAGTAGTCGTAGCAGTAGTAGTAGTAGTAGTAGTAGTAGTAGTAGTAGTAGTAGTAGTGCCCAACCACCTGTGGCCGACCAGTTCCAGTTCCTGTTCCTGTTCCGGTTCCTTTTCCTGTTCCTGTGCAGGGCTACAGCACCATAGGTCTTCGTTTCTTCCGTCAATATTTGCAGCGTTTTAAGAAATACAATGTACTGACATACTGCTCCCTCAGTTTAATGTTAACCAGGTCTGTGGGTGAAACGACTGCACTGTAAAAGTACTGTTACATTTGAACCCCCCCCCCAACACACCCTTTGTGTAAACCAGGTTTTTTTACATATTGCAGAATAGTTTTTTGTAAAGACTTGAATAATGTCGACACCATTAGCGCCATTGGTCCAAATTGCTGCCAAATCCAAATGTTAAAGTAGATCAGGTATAGGTCAATGAAAGCAGCTCAGGTATTTGTGAATGAAAACAAGGAAAAAGAAAATTCAAAAAGCATGCGTCCGTCATACCAGGACAACCAACCAGGAGTTAACCAAACAGTCGCTACGGAGAGAGCAGCGCAGCACCGGACCGTGAGCACAAATCTCCATCACCATTACCGTGTTATCATTTGAACGATGTGCGCTTTACTAAATGCTTCTATAGTACTGCGTCTAATGGCGTATTGCTGCGTATTAAGGGTTTGCAGCGCATGTTATTGAGTTTGAATCGTGTTATCTCAGTGTAGCTCTTTCATTACGGGGCCTGGGCTTATTGGTCAACATTACTCTTGGTTACGGATCTGCGACGCAGTGGTTGATTGCGTGTAGTCGGGATATTTCTCGCCGATTACTTTAAACAAAGCATACAATAATGAGGTCATATCATTTGGATGAATGAAATTCATGAATAAATAATGGGTGACATAAATAATGCTCTTTTATAATATTTGGATATTTTCTTAAATATGCCTTATTTTTCAGGACCAAAAATTCATGCAGAATTCAAATGAAATGTTGATCTTACTATAATGAAAACGTTGTTTATAATGAAGGAATAAAATACTTATTTGACACTTGGTGGTGGTTATGAAGAATATAATTTCCATGTTATAATTATATAATTGTATATGTTAGCATAGATTTATGTCGTACAGTGGCAGCTAAATAATTTAATATTGTGTGGCTTTTTACACGCAATCACATATCCTGTCTTAATCCAACAATTTACACATCAAGTTAAAAAATAACGAGAGAGGTATTTAAAGTTAGTCTTGTGTGTGTGTGTGTGTGTGTGTGTGTGCGATATCTGTTTAGAGTCGATTTAGCTAAATTAACAATTGTATAAGATGATGTTCTCTATCTATATACTGTATACTCTCTCTTTTCTAGATATAAACTCTAGACTGCTCTAGTCTAGAGTCCCACCAGAGCTGTAGCCATAGCTGTGATGAACCGTGTCTGCCAGTGAGATGGCCTGGACCTGACCTTACTACGCACGGCAGACGCCACAGCAGGATTTCCCATTGATTTCAATGACAACTCTGATAAAAAACAGTGAGAGGGACACACGTTTGGTTCTGTGCCGTACAGGGGAGTGAGTCATTCTGCTAAACGTGCACCAGGGTCACTCGGTATACCAGAACCACTATATTATAGTATATATTTATATAAGGTAGAGTATGCTTATGGAGTGTGTACTTGGATTATACTTGTTTCTGTGCAAGGGTCAGAGGGTAATCAAGTCACCCACAGGAAAATTCCCTTGGCGGGGCAAAACGA
This sequence comes from Coryphaenoides rupestris, assembly GCA_002895965.2. NCBI lineage: Eukaryota > Metazoa > Chordata > Actinopteri > Gadiformes > Macrouridae > Coryphaenoides > Coryphaenoides rupestris. The sequence continues at coordinate 88,689 of PIJE02000926.1, read as the reverse complement.
GGGAATATTTTGTACGATATAGATTGCCCGGTAGTGACAGCGGCCTCTGCTGGGTCAGGAACAGGCTAGGAGGTATCTCGTCCATTCGTTCATTTTCATTCATTTACTGCACGCCGTGCACTGGCTGCACCACCCACACAATGGACACACAACACACAACACAGCACACACACACACCACACACACAACCACACACACACAGGTGTTCTCCATCACTCGTATCAGCACAGCTGCATGCTCCTCTCCCTCCTCTCTCTCTCTCTCTCTCTCTCTCTCTCCCCCCCACCCCCCCCCCCCCCCCCCCCCCCGCTTGGCCCACTAGTGTGTCTCGACCACATGAACACAGAGAATCTGTTCATTGAATTTCCTGCCCTGCGAGCGGAGCTTTGAGCCCCACACGTTATTTCTGGTCCTGAAAGAGAGGGAGGAGGAAAGAGGAAGAGGAGAAGGAGAAACAGGAGACCCCCGCCAGGACGAAGGCAGACCCAGGTACGACGATCTGGAGTCCAGATAGCCCTCTCCACCGAGTGTCGCCTTAACAACAACGACGACACCTCACCGCCATCGGCCTTTTGTTCTTGGGTTAGGGGCTTGTGAAATACAGGGGCCACCCCGGAGCCAGAGAGAATTTTGACAGGCATTATAGGGGTCACTGCCAAAACACCAGCCAGCGCCGGTTGCATCGAAACGTCGACGGAATCTGTTGTATGAAGGGAGCCGCAGTCGAGCGTGAGTCCTTTGGCTTTTTTTGCACTCACCTCCACGGCCCGCGCCGCCAGGGGGAAAAAACAAACGGAGTTATGATCTGATAGGCGAGCGGGCGTTTCCACGAATCGAATGTGACTTGTGTAAAATAGGCTACTGTCAAAAAGCCCTGGCCGTACACAGTATATAATATATATATATATATATATATATATCGGCCCATATGGATCGAATGTACAAATAATCCCGACAGAAAAGTACAATCGCGGCCGTGCGTTGCCGTACGAACAATGTTCACATCGGTTTCGAATCAGCGGGAAAAGAAAGGGAAAAAAAAAGACGCTTCATATTCGCTAACAGCAGTTTTCCTTTTATACCCACCGATGAGAAAAACCTGATCTAAATGTATGGATTTTCTTCATCACTCTCCCTCTCTCTCACTCTCCCTCCATCTCTCTCTCGTTCTCTCTGTCCCTCTCTCTCTCTTGCTCACCCCCTCTCTCTCTCTCTCTCTCTCTCTCTCGTGCCGGGAGATAAGGGGGTCTGTAATTATGGGAAAGGCATTTTTCTGTGTTTTATTATTCCCTAAATCAGATGTCTCATGCTCTGGCAGCAGCGACAGAGTGGGGTGTGGGGGGGTGGTTTAGATTGACAACATTTAAAGACTAGCTCTTGTGGTCCTGTGTTTAGCTAAACCTCCATAGTTGGGAGAGAGAAGAGAGGAGAGGAGAGGAGAAGAAAGAGGACAAAAAAGGGGGGCGAGGGTGGTGGTGGGTGGGGGTGGTGGGTGGGGATGGGGGTTGGGGGTGACAATGAGCTCCAGCTTTGGATGACCTCCCCTTCTGCTGGCATCGGCAGAAGGGGACCCCAAACCCCCCCCCCCCCCCCAGAGACTGACGGGCCACCGAAGCTTTCAACGCCCGGCCAGGAGGGGAAAAGAAATGGAGTTGAAGTTGAAAGGGAAGGTGGATCTAAGGGTTTCTATTGGAGGGTGGGGGGGGGCTTTGCACAATGTTGCTGTTTTTACAATTGCTTCGTGCTTGGCTTAAAGCCTCACATACACACACATGCACACACACACACACACACACACACACACACACCACACACACACACACACACACACATATGTATGGTGGGGATCTTGAGAGGTGTAAGCGGCGGAGAGCAAAGCGTGACAGACTCCATATCTATAAATACCGACAGGCCTTGTTGCGCAACGCCAGGAGACGAGCCCTGTTGCGTGGGGTCCCTATAGAACAGAGCTGTCTCGTGACCCTGCAATACACAGAGAGAGAGAGAGAGAGAGAGAGAGAGAGAGAGAGAGAGAGAGAGAGAGAGAGATACAAGATGACACAACCAGCATCGGCTTGGAAGACTCCATGCCTCAACCATGACTCAGTGCAGTATGGGAATGTGGCCCAATGTGTTTTGGGTCGAAGCGCCAAGCCAAGCCTCTCTCTCTCGTTCTCTCTCTCTCTCTCTCTCTCTCTCTGAGCATATTATTTTATATAATAAGGGACGGCAGCTCCCAGTTATACTTTTTGCCTGTTTCTTCTCCCCAATTTTGCCCTCTCTTTGTTCCTCCGCTCATGGCAATGGACGCCTGCCTGTCTAAATAGGAGGGGGAACAAAAAAATAAAAGTACAATATCTGGGGGGGGAAAAAGTGTGTGTGTGTGTGCTGGTATAAAATGAAAAACGTAGCAGTACGCCGTCCCTGCGCTTCTAAACCACCAGGCCCATTAAAAGCACACAGCTGAATATGGCAGCATATTGATAGCATATGACCGTGTCACTCGAGGACAACTCCCTTTAGTGCTTTCATTTGTCGGTCTCTCTCTCTCTCTCTCTCTCTCTCTCTCTGTCCTATCAGGAACACCGACGCAGGGGGAGCAACAACCGGCCCACATGGCAACGGTAACATAAATAAAAAAATAACAGAAACACGTAAATACAAATAATACAATTAAAACGCCATGTGCAATCGCCGTCCGGTTAAATCCAATTACGGCACCTTCGGCGCCTCTTCACCAACACCATCATCATCATCGTCATCATCATCATCATCATCATCATCATCATCATCATCCCAGGAGCCTTCGTCTTCCTCAGAAGCGTCGTTATGGCGGCGCCAGGAAACCACTCAAAATGGTGGCTGGCCCTTTATTTTTAAAAATGCATCTTCCCAGCGTTGCATTTTTAACCAACCCTGAGATTCGGGGTGACAGTCAGGACGCCTTTGATGTGGCACAGCGCCGCTATCACAGCTGGGAAGGTTTTTTTTTTTGTCTTTTCCTTTGATTGTATTTATTCTGTTTGTTTGTTTCCCTCTCTCTCTTGCTCTCTCTCTCTCTCTCTTGTTCTCTCCCTATACAAAATGAGGCGAATAAAGCATTGATATCAATTCATTGTATGTTTAATGGTACAATCGTTTGCCATTCAAGTCACCATCAATAAAACAAAGAAAGCTCAAACAAAGCTCAAACAAATTGTGCATTTGTGTGTGTGAGTATGTGCGTGTACATGCGTGCAACTGTGTGTGTGCCTGTCTGTGTGTGTGTGCCTGTCTGTGTGTGCCTGTCTGTCTGTGTGTGTGTGTGTGTGTGTCTGTGTGTGTGTGCCTGTCTGTGTGTGTGTGTGTGTGTGTGTGTGTGTGTGTATTGCCATAAAGCGATACTAACTGGTGAAGCGTTGGAACGCGAGCCACTAGGACGTCGAGGAGAATGTGTTCATAGAGAGAATGTGTTCATAGAGAGGATGTGTTCATAGAGAGGATGTGTTCATAGAGAGGATGTGTTCATAGAGAGAATGTGTTCATAGAGAGAATGTGTTCATAGAGAGGATGTGATAATGAAGCCATGTTTCAGGACAGAAGGATCCGGATCGACACTGCACAACAGGTTCTCCGCAGACAAAAAATAAATAAAAGATCAGATGTGGGACTGGAAAACCTGCCCCCCCACGATCACTTCCTTATCCACTATCCACACTAAGCACATGTACATTAGCATAAACACATTTCCCAGACCGGTGTCTTGTTGTTGTTGTTGTTGTTGTTGTTGTCATCATTCTCTTCGTTTGTGGCTCCATGCTTGAGGTGTTGTGTTTCAGTCGCCAATCAGAGCGCCGCAGAGCCGAGGGGACGGAACCGACCTTGCCCCTGATGCGTGAAATTAGCGCCCCTGTTCTCTGGTGATAATCCAGAGGTTTTCCCCAAAAAGGCCTCAAACCAGCTTTTATTTTTTATTTGTTGTGGGGCCTGACTTAAAAAAACAAAAAACAAAATGAAATTCCACTCCTTCCCCCTATTCTGTGTTTTTTTTTCTTTTTCGCACGCTTGCCGCCATACCGCCCGCACCGCACGTGTCAGGGTTTTGTTGACCGAGAAAACAAGACAATTCCCATTTCAGTATGCACAATATCGTCGACAAATACACGGAACCAGCAGATGCCGGATGACTTTATTGGACGTAATCATTCCCCCCCCCCTTTTCTATCGCAAAAAAACCCCCCCAAAAACAAGAAAATGTCATTCGCCCCGGACACGAGCAGGGAATAATAAATACAAATATTGGGGGCTAGCAGCCGTCCTTTCTTGGGGGTGGTGGGGGAGAGGGTGGGGGAGAGGGTGGAGGAAGTGTGCTTCCCTGTGAGGCTGAGATGAGTGAGCAGGCCGCAGCTCAAGGCTACGCAGTCTAGTCATCCAGCGCCGCCGGCGGCTACCACCGCTACCGCTAACGCCGCCGCCACTGCCGCGATGCGCCCCATCTAGCAAGCTCACACTCACACATTACGCTCACAGACCCAGGCCCTGCCTCCCGTTTCACCCTGGGCGAGGGGAACGGAAAAAAGGCAGCAGCAGCGCAAGAAGAAGAAGAAGAAGGAGGAGGAGGAAAAAAAATTCTTTAATTACGGAGAAAAATTATTCTCACTCCACTCTCGTTGGAGGGAAGACGAGCGGAATAGGGAATGACAACAGGCTCGAAATGTAACACCCAGCGCGGGCAAAGCCGTTCACGCCCGGGCGCCTCGCTGGGTCCTCGCTCGTAGGTTCTGCCAAGGCTGCTCAGCGTACCGCTCGCTACTAAGCGCCCTAGAACCTTCCTCAGGAGGAGGAGGAGGAGGGAGGAGGAGGAGAGGAGGAGGGGGGGGGGGCCCCTGCTGGAAGCAATACAGTACAGTCAGAATGCTAAGACACAGATAGCAGGGGCGCACACGTGTGCCTCCCTTATCGGCGTCTGGAAGGCACGGAGAAACAACCGCACGACGAATTAACCAAATAGAGGGTGGGGCAAAACAAACCTTCACTCACAGCCTCCAAGATGAATGGAAGGAGGAAGAAGAGGTTGGGAAAAAAATTTAACTTCACTGGGGGATTTTTCCGGCAGGGAGGTAACCTTAGATTGGTAGGGGGGGGGGGGTTGTTTGTGAGTGACACGTTCAAAGTCAACAAACACTACAGCCCCAAGGTATTCAATATTAAACGCTAATGAACATACCACACATACACACTATTATACACCATACCCACAGATACGCGTACACACACTATACACACAAACGTGCACACACACACACACGCACAGTACCTAGGTACTTGCAGTCGGCTTGCAGTCCACGCAGGCAACTCCGCACGACACCCGGACTATTTAAAGCAGCATCAATTAACAGCCCAATGAAACCGTTTAATGCATTCACTGTTTTATGGACTTCACAATAAAAGCTTTATGAGGGGGCTGGCTGTCTTTTTTTTTCCTTTTTCTTCTTTGTGAACCTGGAGACTCATTGCTGCATTGTTAGAGGGAGGACGTTATGGCGTGCCTGGGCCGTGACCCGGGGCTCCTGGGGGCCCAGGGAGTCACGACGGACGGGGGGCTATCTGTGGTGACATGGACATCAGCTAGTCAGGTAGCGATTAGCCCACTAGGACGAGGAGAGTTAGGGGTGGTGGTGGTTGGGGAGCGGGAGGGATCACTCCATCTGCCAGTCGATGGTTTGACTTGTCTGCTTCTTTGTCACTTCACAGCTGGCTCCACTGGAGAGAGTGTGTGTGTGTGTGTGTGTGTGTGTGTGTGGGGGGGGGGGGGGGGGGGGGTGGCGATGTCGAGGACGGTGTTGGCGGCTCGATTCTTCTTAAGGATTCACAAGAGCACGTGTCTCACACACACACACACAAACACACACACACGCGGGGTGGACCTTGGCGATGCTTGGCTAATGTGGTCACGGTGTGACCCACTTAAACAATGACCACTCTCCAAATCGGCAGCGCATTGAGTACATCATCTGTGGCGGTGGTGGGGTGTGTGTGTGGTGTGTGTGTGTGTGTGTGTGTGTGTGTGTGTGTGTGTGTGTGTGTGTGTGTGTGTGTGTGTGTGTGAGAGTGTGTGCGCGTGTGCATGTGTGTGAGTGGGGAGCTGCAGCATCTGCAGGGCTCTCGTATTGGCACTGTTTCACATCACTTTCGCCATATGTGTTAATTTCTCTTTCTGGGTAAAAGCCTTCTGTGTACCTCTGGCTGCGACTCAGCTTTCAAACCCCTACAGAACCTCCGACCACAGCAGCAACCCCCCCCCCCCCCCCCCCCCCCCCCCCCCCCCCCCCCCCCCCTCCCCCTCACCTCGTTAGGGATTACATTAAAATATCCGTATTCGTGATGATCCTGGTGCGCGGAGCATATAGCTCACTGTTCCACGGGAACTCCTTAACCGCCTGGAATATTTAGCGGCGCGTGCAGTCGGAATGTGTTCCACGGAACGTATTCACAGTTTAACGTGAACTTAAGTCTGCCGCCCGGGAATTAACATGGAGGCAGACTTCAGAGCTGAATGATGACGGTCAAACGAGGGAGAGTAATGCGTGTGATATTAAAGTTATCACGCAGCATGACAGGAAGTAACGGCACGATTAGACCTTGATTTGGGCCTTAAACTGTTTTAACGCCTGATAGTTTTTATGGATTGGCTTCTGAGCTAAAATATGTTTCTATATAGTTGGAGATCAAGGTAAATGGTAAATGTATACTTAGTGATGACGAGTGAACATACTGCATGTCACCTTTGTTCTGATAATCAGGTGTAATGTGTTGTGCGAAGCCATTCATATTTGCCATTATTCTACGACGTTCTGTGTGGAGTATGATAGATGCAGGATGTTCTTTGGACCCCGTTGAATACAGGGCTCGTCTCAAGAAGTTATCCTAGAAAAAAATTCTAGAAATTCTTTTCAAAACAGCAAAGAGACGTGTGTCCTCCAAATATAAAATATATCTAGATTTTTTTCATCAGAGAACGCATCATTGTTGGAATAATTCTTCAAAGCGACACCAGTCATCTCAGCGTATTAACCTTGATTATCTAACTTTTTGGTTACAAACTATTTCTTTTATTTGGTCTGTATCAGAGCTGTTCATTTCCCCGTCATCAGGTTGCAGTGCCCACCGCAGACCATGCCTGGTCTACGTTGTGAAGGACGCTGGATTGGTTGAACAAAAGGCAGCCTTGGCTGATGATTATCCCGCTGTGATTTGGAATTGGGACTAATCACTTTGACCTGAAGTCACCATCAGGCTCCTGAGACAGGTTCCTTAGCTGGTGATGGACCTTCGCTGTCTCTGCTGGTGCATTATTCAAACAGGACAAGCAGGTTTATTGCTTTGGGGGGGGGGTATGTGTTCATGTTGCCTCTGTTTCCCTGCGAGCCAGAACAGAACTGAAAAAAAACGAAGACAAAAAACGATACAAAGCCCAACGTGAAATGGCTTTCATATGTATGGAGGCTGAGGCCATAATGCAGAGCCTGGGGCTTATCCTGAGGTCGACGCTGGATTCTCGGTCTCAGCTCTGATGAGCTTCCTGTGGTCGATCTTCTGTTGCACGGTCGTCCATTTTGGAAGTAATGCCTGATGTGGGCCACGGCCCCCACGTGCTGCCATGCGCTCCTTCGCTCGTGTCCTGATTATGGCTGATACTCTGCTTCCCCCGGTATACAGTACATGGTGGTGTAGGTTTAAATAGACTGTGTGTGTTCGGATTCCCCTCACATGACTCGTGTTCCTCTGGTGTTTTCAACTGAACCTTTGAGAGCTCCACCGCATCAAATCAGGGTTGGTTCTCTGGTCTAACCTGACCCTGACTGAACCGTCTGGTCACATGTGCTCGGCATGTACTGTACGTGGGTTGTGCTAATGAGCAAATCCAGATAATTAGAAATACTGGGGAGCGACTTTTACTTTCTAAAGCTGGAGACTATTTTTGGTTGCTTCCTTTTTTTTTTTTTTTTTATATAAAAAGGCTAAATAAAGCCAAAGAAGAACCCCAATAAAGCCCTGACTTAGCAAAGGGAAAACGCTTAATTAAATTAGCGGGCACATTTACAAACGGTCGACCGTATAGAACATATATTGTCTACCATCCAACCTATAAAAACGACACTCGAGCCTTTGATATTGACATTGATAGCATTTCCTCTTTTTTTTGCACGCCGTGGATCAAAAAACATTTCCCCACCCTGCACATAAACACCATTTTATGACCATGGATAACACTCGATCTCCCTTGCACACAATCTGCCCCGATCCCTGGCGATGTGTCGGCCATGATATGCTGCGCGCTGCCACGCTATGCTACGCTACGCGGGGCTGCATTTACGTAGCGGCTGTCTACACACTGTCTGTTTCGATGCGGCTCCCCGCTAGCACACGGCCGTCTGCTCAGAGCACATCGGCCTCCGACACGCTTTGCTAAGCACGAGGCGGGGTGGGGAATTGCATTAACGCCGGTGCGCCATCTTGTGCCCACCAGGTGGAAGGAAATACCCAGGGGGCAACATTACTCCCCTTCGCCCCCCCACCCCACCCCTTGTTTAAAGCCGCAGGACGCCATTTGTCCACTCGCGGAGAGACGGTATACTGCACGTGTTAGAGGTAAACTGCCGTGATGGGTCCCACTTTAGCGCCGCTTTAGCTTTCCTTTGCGGCGCGGGGAGGGTGGTGGCGGGGGAATGATGGTTTTCGTGTTTCATTTCGTCAGTCTGTCGTTGCGCGGTGCTGTAAGTAAAAGTGCTGCACAGGCGTAAAATAGTTAAAATAAGACCATCACATCGTGAGAAACGATAAAACATAAAAACAGAGAAATTCAAGACACAAGAGGCTAGACAAAGGGCCAGTCTGAACAGATGAGTCTTTCGCTCATTTTAAAAGTGTCAACTGAGACCACAGATCTTAAGTCCAGTGGAAGGGCGTTCCACAGTGTAGGTGCCACAATTTCAAAGGCCCCGTTCACCTTTTGTTTTGATCCTCGAGCGAGGGACAAACTGTCCAATGTGACCAATGTGTCCAAAGCAGGGCTGCTCAGCGTGAGCCTGGATGCGTCTGACGAAGATCTTCTCTGTGGCTGAACGACGAGGAGGAAGCCCATCATTGCATTGGCCACCGAGAGACAGACCGGCTGATGGATGGTCTTATGGAAAGCTCGGTGGAGAAGAGTTGACAATAAGTCGAATGTTTTTGTCGTTTTTTTTATTTATTTTACAGCAAATAAAATCCTTTATTTGGATAAAGGAAGTCTAAATGCCACTCCCCCCCACCCCTCCTTCTCCTGCATATTGGCGCTGGGTGCTTACAGCGTGTACTCTGGCACCCAACCGCACCCCTTTCATTTTGGATCGGCTGGGGTTTCCTGTCCGTATAATCAAAGTGTCACCGAGTATTTAGCGTGCTAGCCAACCGCGGGGAGTAGCGGAGAGTTTGAATGCTAATAAAGCCAAACGGTATCAAATAAACCAGGGGAAAAGCACGCTCGGCGAGCTCGCCACCCCCAATTTGGTCGTAGAAACGGAGGGAAAAAAACAGACACGGTATCGAGTGGTTTTCTGTGATGAGTTATCGTCGGTCATTATTCACCCCGTACTAGTTCAACTGGAGTGCTCCGCTCCGGCTACACACACACACACAATCAAGATTTCCGCTACAAACGCACTCGGCAAACGGCGTAGCACACCAACAGTACGATAGGTGGCTTAGGGAATGTGGGGCATAGGCGGTTAGCCTTTCAACCCCTGCCCCCCTCATCCCCGCACTACTGGGATGGACCCTGCTGGGGACTTAAAATGCGATGAGACGTCGCCACACTGAACAAGGTAGCAGCCTCCCCGCGATCTGTTGCTACGATAGCAATGAGGACGTGGAGATAGCATCTGCAGCTGTCGCCTAGCTGGGGGGGGGCGGTGTGGCCTGCTGCACCCCGTGACCCCGCTGCCCGCCTGGGAGCAGGGGGGGGGGGGATGGGGGGAAACCCACTGGAAGTCAAAAGGTGTTGAAAGGGTTGGGTTGGAGTGGGTTGTGCCACCACCACCACCGCGCATTCTATTCTTCTTCCCCTTATATGATCTGCGTGGAGGTAAGATGCACTGGGAAGGGAAGACGGGAGGAGGGGGGAGGTTGGAAGTGGGGAGGGGGTGTTGTGGGTAAGCACGCCCGGGGGCTACGGCCGTGTGTGTGTGTGTGTGTGTGTGTGTGTGTGTGTGTGTGTGTGTGTCGCGCTCAGTCGTGTGGGTGGACAGTTTGATGCTTCACTACGCCCCCCTGAGGGGTACATTCCCTCCCCCCTCCACCCTCCACACACACACACACGTTACCTCAAAGTCCATTAATAACCAGGATGGGCACCCCTCCAGTATTGTAGGGCAAGTAGTCGTGCCCTGCAAACACACACTCACACACACACACGCATCCAAACATGTGCATAATGGAAAGGATTCTAATTCAAAACACACCGACTCTGGCTTTCCTCAGGAATCTCCTTCCTGCCTCACTCTCTCTCTCTCTCTCTCTCTCTCCCCTTCTCTCTCCCTCTCTCTCTCCCCCATTCCCTTTCTCTCCCTCTTCCCCTCTCCCTCCCCCTCTCTGTCTCTCTCCCTCCCTCGTCTTAAGCTGCTGCCATTCTGCCACGGCGGCGTTCTTGGCCCCGCATCTCCGCCGCCGCCGTGGCAGATCGCGGCGCGGCATTAAAAGATAAAGACAACAGTGGACTAATATTGCTGCGAGCGAAACCCGAGAAGCAGCGATGCTTAGAAGTCTGGAGGGTGTGCGGGGGTGAGGGAGGGAGACGGGCCAGCAAGCAAAACAAGCAGGCAGGCAATCCTTCGTCAGGGGGTGGTGGGGGAAGCCAGTACACGTCGATCCGGATAGCAGTCGCGTTGCTAACCTATACACCTTTTATATATATATAGTCTCTCTCTCCCTCTCTCTCAACCGCCAAAAGGAGTTTTTTTGTGTTTGTTTTTTCCCCTTCTTCTCCCTCTCTTCCCTCTCCATCCTATCGATAATTTACATTTTGGAAGAACATCCACACACTCTCTTAGCTCTTGGAAACGTGGGCAGGAGGAGAGAATGTCTCCTCCGTCTGCCGTCAGACAGGCAGATCAAAGCCGCTATCTCCTGCTAGCGTTGCACTGATTCACTGATGTACAATGAGCTGTATTGCATTAACTTTCCCTGTAGCATTTTCGTCTTAAGTGCCCTCAAAGAAAATGGAAATCGGATTCACTTTTCCGTATATAAAAAAAAAAAGACGAGATCTGCTTAGAATGTTTATTTTTTCATTACATGAAGGAGGGAAGAAACCCAGTTACCATCCAGATGGTATACATAGAGGAAATGTATAAAAATGATAAAATTCAGAAAAATGAGTTCTTCAAAACTTCAGGACTTCAAACAACCGCTCATTAGTTGATCCCTAGACGGTCTTAAGGTCTGCGCACGGGCGCTCTTCCAGAATGTTCCAGGCGCAGACCTGGCAACCCAGGTGGAGAGGCATGGAATAGCATGTCAGGCCACAACTTGGCTGCCGCTCTGTCCGTGTGGTAAGGAGGGGGGAAAAAAAGACATGCACACACTCCCAATTGCTCTCTCTACACACACACACACACACACACACACACGCACACACGCACACACGCACGCACACCGACACCAGGACTACAGCCCGATGTGGTCCGCCAGTACAAAGGGTAACAATGGCTACAACCGGATATATGAAGTGGCACGGCCTATGGAAGACATGAAAGCCTTTTACACGTCCTCTGTCCCAGCCCCCTCTCGCGGCCCTCCACCTCTCCTCTCCTAGCCCCCCCCCCAAAAGCCACACGGACATAAAAGAGACCCCCCCCCTCCAAAAAAAAGAACACGTGAAGATGAGGAGGGGGGGAGGGGGGGTGCGTTTACAGGTCCCGACACAATGTCTCCAGCCGCTGAGTGTGCAGAGAGTGTGTGAGTGTGTGTGTGTGTGTGTGTGTGTGTGTGCGCGAGCGAGACAGAGAGAGAGCGAGCGAGAGAGAGCAGGGGGGCTGGCTTTGATTTGGAGCGGGGAGAGGTGCCTGAGACAGTGTGTCTGCGACGGCCCCCGCCACAGGTTTGCGGCGGGGGCCCCGGGCCGCGGCCCCGTGGCGGCGTGTCAGGCCATGACGCCGCCGCCGCCGCCGCCACCGGGCCCCCGCCGCACCACAAAGTGCGCTGGCAGACTGCGCTCCACAACGCCAAGCCTCTAAATCCATCTCGCCCTCGCCACTAATGGAGGACAGAAAAAAGAGAGAGAGAGAGAGCGAGAGAGAGAGAGAGAGAGAGAGAGCGAGAGGAAGAAAAGGGGAAAAAAAGTGTGCCCACTTGGAAAAAATAAATAAAAATGTATTCCTTCTTATTCTTCTTCTTCTTTGGAATGGTGCTTGTCCTAAAAATGGCCCACCCAGACCTCCAGACCTCCAGACCTCCAACCCGCCCCCACCCTCTTTTTGGGGGCCCCACCTTCATCAGGGACGGGGGTCCGTTGGAGCAGCTAGTAGGTCGGTGAAACCTTGCTGTAGCGCCTCCCAGGAGTAGGCTGCGGTGTCCACCTAGGAGCACAGACCCACTGAGAGTTACTTTGTGTGTGTGTGTGTGTTTGTGTGTGTGTGTGTGTGTGTGTGTGTGTGTGTGTGTGTGTGCACGTGTGCGTAGGTGTGTGTGCTATACCTGGACGTGGTGGCGGCGTGCAAGGTCTGGCCTCTTGCACAGTCTCTGTAGCTTCTTACACAGCTGCTCAGGTGTGGAGTACAGATACTCGGCTAGCGAGGGGAGATATAAATACATGTATATATATATATATGGTATATACAGTATATTTATAAATACAATTTGATTTAAGATAATGCGCGTTCACCAAAGTATATGCAAATGTGTGCCACGCACACACACCCATCTTTAGTGAAACAAAACCTCAAAGCACAAATCGAAATACAGCTCACTTTTCTTACAATTAAAAATACATATGACACTGAACTGGAACAGGTTTTACATAATTGAACTAGCATTCTTAAAAAAAAAGAAAAAAAGATTCACATTCTTTATGCAAATCTCATTGAAGAGAAGGAAGGAGCCGGTTATGACCTTAAAAGAATCAGGTAAAACGAGGCCAAGATCTTTCTCTCCTCATCCACTCCTAAACTCCAGTCGACGTGCAGAGACTCCACCACCAGACCGACGACCCCCTGTGACTTCTCTTCTTATAGGAGTATGTCACCGTTACAAAAGGAGAAGGTTTGGATCACCCTGGGGGAATTAATGAAGTGATTGACTGTACCTGGGAATATCTCTGGATACACCAGCGCGTTGGGGCACAGTGGGTAGCAGCCACAGTGGACCGCTTCTAACCTACAAGACACGGGGATGAATAAAGTAACGTTGTCGTTAACACCGACGCACCGCTCACCAAAATGTGCCACAGTCCAACACTCCTCGTGGATCCATTTGGAGAAGCAGTCAGTCAGTATAGAGGACAAGATGTACTGAACTTCCTGGAATGGAAAGATTCGTAATAAATGGTGCCGGTTAACGGCTGATAGCCAGCTCGGAGCCCGACACCATCGCTGCTCCATTGTGGAGCCGTTTATCATCGCTTCCTATTCTACACTAAATTAGCTTCCGGAAAGGGAGAGAAAAGCAGTCCATCCGGAGAACATTCTCACCCCACACCCCCCCGGCAGGCGATGTGGTTAACGTATAGCGGTTCCCGTCCTGTCCTCCTCGCGTCCACGGGAGAGAAAGACACCTCATTTAGGGCAGAGCGAGCGCATTGTACAACCTAGCGATGTCACGCAGAACGGAGACGGGGGAGAAATCCTAATAGCGTATTAGCTCATTGTTAGCGGCAGTAAGTAGGACACAATGTGGAACTTCTGCGCCGTGTCCCCCCTTGTCTGTCTGCACCACACTCAACTTATTTTTCGATCACGTTGACCACACGCTGCCGCCGGTTCCGTTCACCCACACACACACACCACACACACACACACACACACACACACACACACACAACACACACACACACACACAACACACACACACACACATCACACACACACACGCACAAAGACACAGACCACACACGTTCAAATCATATTTTCTAGAATACAGAAAAAATATGGACTGACTGCCTTCATTTCACAATGACGGCCATTTTGAATTCCCGGATGAAACAACAGCTGCACCTCACGCAGGGTAATGTGGAGGGTGGGCTAGATGGTGAGTAAGTACATGGAGAAATTGTGGATTTACTTGTTTGTGGCTGAGAAACAATTCATGTGGACAAGGTTGACTGTGTTGAGGATCCCCTGAGAGCTCCTCCACTCTCGCTTATGATATAGGGCCAGTGTCCGAGGTTCCTCGTCTCTGACTTAAGCAAAGACGGATCAGGCCCAATAACTAGGGCTTGCAATGGCTGGCCTCTGGAGAGCTCCTTTTCTGAAGAGTATCGAAAATTCCCGATACTAGGTTCTTATACTTCCGGTTTATAGGTGTCCGACTGGTCTCTTATCTTCGACCAATCAGCTGCACCAATTTGGGTTTTCTACCGCCAAGCACTTTTCGGCTCATGTCAGGATCATGTAACATTCCGATGCCAAACTTCAACCTAAAATTTCTGGTACACTTTCTTTTTTCCCTAACGTATCTCATCTACAATTTCTAATTGTTTTCTAAAAATCTAAACGTGGAAACTGACTCTGAGTTTACAGGTGGCGGTATTAGCAACCTTACATAGTATGTTTGCGAATTTTCCGACCAGTATAAACCCAGAGAATAAGAAGAAGAAGAGATTGTCTGGTCGTATCGGTGAAATAAAGAAAAATACGTCCCTGCGTCGTATTGCACCGTGCACTTTTTTTACGCTATGTAAACCCTGATGCCATAGTGAGATTGTCCGCAATTTGCGGTTGAGAGTTTGAAAAACTGCTCAAAAACCACGGTCCAACGTGTCTTTTGGTTAGCTCTTATGTAATCAAATCCCTAGTGAGGGACGTATTTGCTCACAATTTGCATAAATTATACTTGTGATTCAGACCCTAGCTTGACATTTGCGACATTTAGGGGCATTGGCAGACACTTTTTCATTCCAAAGCGGTTATAGCCAATCTTTACTACTAATTAATAGAGGCAGTTTATACATCTCTTCACTCTATACATTATTGGAGAGGCAAGACGAGAGCGAACTTGCACTATCTCTGTGTGTTTGTGACTGCAAGAGCACCGGTAACCATATAAAACTAAAAGGTTATAGAGCAGGTTCCTTAAGCATTCATAACTGAGCTTACGAGGTTAATAGAACGAGTTTCATAATGCTGGCTGCCTGCATAAACAGCATGGGGATAGAGCCAGAAGTGCCATTCTGGAGCACGATTACCAAATCTAAGAAACATATTTTAGTGTTTGGTTCATAATTTCATTTCTTGAGGTTTCTTCTTTCTTTCTGTCTGAGGCAGACAGTGGTTTTGGGGGAAGTTGGGCGGGGCTTGGTGTGGGTGAGACCAGGAGGTAACGTTAGTGAGTGAAGCGGGGGTGATTAACAGGACTCGTACCTCCCATACATGGATAGTAGTAAGTTTGTCGGACATTTTAAACTTCAGAGGATGCTTATGCACCTACATGCATGCGGTCCCAGCAGGTTTGAGAGTTTCTTTCTCTGGTGTGTGAAAAATGTTAGACGCATTTGTCCAAGTTCTCATCATCTAAGACATAATCGTGGGTGAGACTGTGAATTGGAAGGTGAGGGGGGTGAGTGTGAATACGTATACGCAGCCCTGTCTCTCACACTTGCTTCTCTTCACGCAATTTCTGGTTCCGTGGGCCGCGCAGTCTAGATACGTTGAATTCAAAAATGGGATGGGGGAAGCGCGCCCTGTGAGGAGGCGGAGCCCAGAGCGGGACACGCCCACCACATCCATTGTTAGGCTGTGGTTGAGGACAGAGCACGCGTATTATTAAGTCACATTTATTTGGAGCAGTTTCCACACACACACACACACACATATGGATGCATGTACACACACATCGTGCACACCCAACTCATACACGGCACGCATGCATCACAGACACACATATGCAATGAATGCATGCAACACAACACTTCTTCGTCCTCATCTTTGGTGACTTAAAATCATTTTTTGATACATTAAGTGAGGTAGGAGAAGAAGAGACCCAACGGAGACAGACCTTAGCAGATTCGTACATGAGGAACGGGACTGTCTAGAGTAGAAGAGAAAAAGGAACCAATGGAAATATTTCAAGCATTTTGGAGAAGAGGATAGAGAATGAACCACTTTGGACGTGCTTTCTATATTTGGAAAGGACATTGGAACTAGGTGAGAAAAAGACGATATAGATATTACAGATAGAAAAGACAGTAGTATCACGGCAATTGCATTATTGAAATGTTGCTTTATATTTACACATAGGTATGGCGTAGGAATTTAGTGGAATGCTGGGGACATGTCCCCACCAAATGTCCAGCGCGATATCCACTCCCCCCCCGCCCCCCCCCAGTAGATGCTGCTCGGAGCCCGACGCGCGGCCTCACGGTCATCATAATTGCGCATCCTTGGTTGCAGGTATCTGTTGATTGTCCCCACGGCTCAATGTGCCAAAAGCCACACGGACATAAAAGAGACCCCCCCCCTCCAAAAAAAAGAACACGTGAAGATGAGGAGGGGGGGAGGGGGGGTGCGTTTACAGGTCCCGACACAATGTCTCCAGCCGCTGAGTGTGCAGAGAGTGTGTGAGTGTGTGTGTGTGTGTGTGTGTGTGTGTGCGCGAGCGAGACAGAGAGAGAGCGAGCGAGAGAGAGCAGGGGGGCTGGCTTTGATTTGGAGCGGGGAGAGGTGCCTGAGACAGTGTGTCTGCGACGGCCCCCGCCACAGGTTTGCGGCGGGGGCCCCGGGCCGCGGCCCCGTGGCGGCGTGTCAGGCCATGACGCCGCCGCCGCCGCCGCCACCGGGCCCCCGCCGCACCACAAAGTGCGCTGGCAGACTGCGCTCCACAACGCCAAGCCTCTAAATCCATCTCGCCCTCGCCACTAATGGAGGACAGAAAAAAGAGAGAGAGAGAGAGCGAGAGAGAGAGAGAGAGAGAGAGCGAGAGGAAGAAAAGGGGAGTAAGCGTTTCATTGTACTTGTTACATATGGCAATAAAGAAATCTTGAATCTTGAATCTTGATTTGGTTTAAGTTTTTTAGTTTTTTTTTTTTTTTGTTTTTTTTTTTTTTTTTTTTTTTTTTTTTGTTTTTTTTTTCTTTTTTCTTTTTTTTTTTAGGGTTAGGGTTAGGGTTAGGGTTCTTCCAGGGCTGTTAGGGTTAGGGTTAGGGTTTAAGTTTAAGTTTAAGTTTAAGTTTAAGTTGGGGTTGAGTTTTTTTGTTTTTTTTTTGTTTTTTTTGTTTTTTTTTTTTTTTTTTTTTTTTTTTTTTTTTTTTTTTTTTTTTTTTTTTTTTTTTTTTTTTTTTTTTTTTTTTTTTTTTTTTTTTTTTTTTTTTTTTTTTTTTTTTTTTTTTTTTTTTTGTATTTTTTTTTTTTTTTTTTTTTTTTTTTTTTTTTTTTTTTTTTTTTTTTTTTTTTTTTTTTTTTTTTTTAGTTTAAGTTTAAGTTTAAGTTGGGGTTGAGTTTTTTTGTTTTTTTTTTGTTTTTTTTTGTTTTTTTTTTTTTTTGTTATTTGTTTTTACTTGAAGAGGAGTGCTGGTTGGTTTATCCTGAAATTAAAGTCAGAATTTTGGATAAAAAGAACTTGGCGAGGTCAGCGGGACAGTGTCAGCAGTCAACATGGTGGCATCGGAAGGTCATGTTAAATAGCCAGCACTTACATTAGCTAAACTAGTTAGCTTGCGGAGTCACAACTGTAGCCGACAGTGTATGATGTAACATTTTAAAAACTACACTGACTTATCTCAGAATATAACCGTGCCCCCCTCTTCAAGAAAAAAAGAAAAGAAAGAAAAATCACCTCATTGGTGGCCCTAATAGGCTTCCGTACAAATATGACCAAAGCGCGACCCCTCTGAATAAAGACATCACCAGTGAAGGCACGTGAGGTAGCACCCAGATGTGGGGAGGACCTGGAGGCAGACGCGCTCGCTCCCCAGAGCTTTGTTTTTGAGCGCTCAGAAATAATAATAACGCGCGGCCCGCGACCGCCTACAGGTTAGCGGGCTAAAGCAGAACCAGCCGAGCGAATTACCACATTAGAAAGCAACGCTAAGGACACACACCACATTAGAAAGCTAAGCTAAAGGCTCAGTCTGTCATGTAGGCCCAGCTGAATAACCCCCCGCACACCTCCCCTCCACACCCACCACACACACACACACACGCGAGCGCGCACGCATGCACACGCACACACACACACACACACACACACACACACACACACACACACACACACACACACACACACACACATACAGCAAGAGCTAAGAGGCAGTAGATCATGTATAAAAGGCTACCTGTCTATGATCTGAGGGGAGAATGACTGAGAACGTGAGTGGGGAGATGAACCGGGTGGTGAAGGGAGAGCTAAGCTCCAGTGTTACCGGCCGCACGGGAGGTCTGGAGCCCTGACTGACTGACAGACAGACTGACAGACAGACCACCAGGCAGACTGACAGACAGACAGACCACCAGGGGCCAGGAGGGGGGCGTAGGTTTGCAGTAGGGTGGATGGTGGGAGGGAAGGAGGGAGGGAGGGAGGGCAATCTCCTCTGAAGAGCGGGAGGGAGTGTGCACACGTGGACACCGGGACGCTGGGACCGGGACCAGTAGACAACAGGACCGGCAGACAACAGCACCGGTAGCCAACGGAGGAGCGCAGGCAGCAGCTGATGAGCAGATGTGGGAGCCTCTTGGCTCTGCTGTGATGCTGCCCGATCATCATGTCCTTAAGCTGCTGCTGCTGTGAGGCAGCCCTCTTCAAGTTACCAAGACACAACATCTCTCTTGATGAGGAGGAGATGTGCTGAAGATCTTCTCCAGTCTCATCATTGCTAGTGTTGGAATTGATGTGGCTAATTCTTATGATTGCAGTTAACAACATAGGCCTCCTGCTGAGGCTATATAGTGTGTGTGTAGATGAAGCATCAGGCCAGTATTTAGCATTATACGTTTTCATTTCACTGCACATCCTGTATGTGTGTGTGACAAAGAAACTTCTTAAATCTTGAATATTGAATTTTATACAGCTGTATATGCTGTATAATGTGCAATGTAGTTACATGAATCCCTTTTTTATCACAAACACAGAGTGTATAAACTGTATATATAAATATACATACATATACATATCTTTTTGGGTTTTTTTATACTGCCTCGTTTTTTATATGCATGCTTGTTTATATGCATGCTTGTTTATATGCATGGCTGTTGATATGCTTATTTGGTTATTATATTTCTCATTCCTAAAAAATGTGTTGTTCTTTTTGCTTTAAATACTGTAAATAGTGTGGATATTCTGATTCTGGTCGCTCCAATTCAATTTGTGTTATTTGTATTGTTCTGTTGCACATTCTGCTGGGCATCACCACTTTTTAATTTCACTGCACATCCTGTATGTGTATGTGACCATTAAACTTCTTGAATCTTGAATGTTGAATACACACACCCTGTATTTGCGGAAAAACACGAACACTACAAATCATTCCTTCCATCAATTAGCGCTTCCTTCAATGATTCCCTCCTCATCTCACATAAGGTGTTGTGAATGTGACATCATTGTGACAACTTTCAGTTGTTCCGGAGAGAGGAGGAGAAGGAAGGAAGGAAGGAAGGGGGAGGAGAACTCACATGGCCACGCCGAAGAACTCGTGCTTGGCGGTGGAGACCACCACGTCGGCCTGGCACAGCACTGCCAGGTAGTCCTGCTTGCTGGGCAGGAAGCCCCAGTCGACCACATGGGGCCCCAGACGGCCCCGGGCCTCAGCAAAGATCTCTGGAGAGGACAAAAAAATACATATAAAATAAGAAACACACAGTGAACAAGAACAAAAGTGACACACCAGCACCTACAGTATGGCTGACACAACAGACAATCAGAGCTTTGCGTTGATGTGATCCACGATCAAAAAAAAAAAACACACAATAATTGAATATATATCCACAGCTGATTGGGCGAAGCGCCGGGGAGGAGGCCAGCGAGAGACACCCGGGGTCCGGCGTGTCGCTCTCGGGAGCGCGTCGACGACTCGGGGATCCTCGTCGTCGACTGAGGCCAATTAGATTTCCACTCTGGGAGACGCTGTTTAATGGAGAATAAAATCAATGAAAAATAACGCAACTCAAACGAATGTCATCGCCGAGCCCATCTGCTGTGACATTTTTGATTTTTTTTAATGAGTTCCATACTCGCTTTCCTCTCGCGTTGGACGAAGTGTCACGCTTTGAACACCGCGCCACGATACGAAAATAAAACGTGTTGTGAATCCGAGGTTAAGGCAGAGGAGGGAGTGAGATGCAAAATAGTTTGTGGACAAATCAGCGGAAAATATGTTTTTCCATCTTCATTTACAAATAGGGGTTGCAAAAAGCCAGAAGGATAATCGTAGTTCTCGTTTTTTTTTTTTTATGGATATGTGGCTGGAGACGTCGCAATAATAAGCAGAAGAGAAGAGAGAACCAAAAAAATCAGGTATTTTGCGAAAGAGAGGGAGGGTGAAGAGAATCAATACGGTGACCCTATTAAGAAAATCAAAGTAGATTAAAATTGTCCTAATGTAATTGCCTTCCGAGCAATCATAAACGTAATTACAAAATATGAGACAAAATTTACGGTCGCCCCCCCCCCGCATTCCACCCCTACCCCCACCACCAGCCCCTCCTCCCTGTTTGTGCATCTATAAAAGTTTACGTTGCAATATAAGAGAGTGTGTTTCCTCCAGCGCAGTCTCTGCTGCGAGCGGTGCGATCGGGCGGGCGGCTCGTATTAATTAACTTAACACCGAGCTGTAAATACACACGAGCGTCCCAAAGTCATTATAGCATCATCAGCCGCAAACGGAGAGTGTGTTTTATCAATTAAAATGTGACCCCAGGGGGCGAGCCGCACGCTGGCCCCGCGGGGGGAGACCTGAGCACCTAAATCTAATCCTGCCGCCCGGAACACTTAGGAGTGTAAACCTCTGCGCCGCCGCCACACCGCCGCCAAAACCTCTGAAAAGGTGAGCGAAAAGTCAACAAGTTACCTCGGTTACCTCCGCAGCCGCCATGGTCATCGTGTACCACGCAACCCTGCGGGCCCCCTTAGAACCCACTCAAGATCTCACAGGGTGTGGGAGTGTGTATGTGAATGTGAATGTGTGTGCTCTGCATGTATGTGTGTGTGTATGTGTGTGTGTGTGTGTGTGTGTGTATGCATGTGCGTGCCTGCGTGTGATCTGCATGCGTGTGTGTGCTATGCACGTGTGTGTGCTATGCGTGTGTGTGTGCATGTGTGTGTGTGTGTGTGTGTGTGTGTGCGTGTACCTGGCACATCAGTGAAGGTCTCCCCCAGGACGGACACTTGAAAGGCCAGGTCTCGCTCTCTGAGCTTCAGCAAGGTCTTGAAGAACAGCTCGGGGTCTTTATCGTGCTCCCTGAGACGCCGCAACACACACAAACAGAATCCGTGTTGGTTTGATGTCATTTGTACACACACACACACACACACACACACAAAGGACAGGGAGGGGGCGGGATCTATGGACAGAAGCCACAGGCCTTCATTCCTGGTCTAAACTTACCTACTCTTTGATTTATTTACAACACCACACACACACGCACACATGCACACACACACAAACACAGACAAAATTTGCATCACACACAAATAGGCAGCTGCGTTCCTGTTGACACAAACGCAGAAACACACAGACACACACACACACACACACACACACACACACACACACACACACAGGTTAAGTACACACAAAGCCGAGGCGGCGGCGGCGGCAGACTGCGAGTGCGATCATAGAGCTCCCCGGAGGGCAATCGTCTGTGATATGCGTGGTCGCGGTAAGCCAGGTGGGAGGACTTAACAAGCTGAAAGAGGGGAGGGGGGGACGGAGGGAGGGATCCCTCTGTTGTGCCCTCGCTCACCTCCCCCCTCCCGCCCTCCCCTCCTCCCCTCTCCCCACCAGAGAGCTAGCCGAGCTGCTAGCTCCTAGTTAGCGCGCAGGTGTCGTGGCGGTGCAGCTGCGGGCCGCTCCGCTTGTTATTCAGCAGGCGCAGGATCTCAGGTGGCCCACGGCAGGTCCCTGTCTCGTGAGGAGGAGGGTGTTAGGAGCTTAGGAGGAAACGTGACGCAACGCAAAAACAACGACGGCTTCCGGCAACACCCCGGCTTTTTAATCGTTTACCGCGTTGATGTTATTGTTGTTGTTGTCGTCGTGGTGGAAGCAGGTGTGTTTATGTACAACCGTGGTGCTTTGAACCGCCATCGTGTTGCATCTGCTAGCATGGCGCCACGATGTCATCATCGCGACGGATCAAAAGAGCGCAAGGACCGCAGACGCTGGCTGACGCAAGCTCTCCTGGTGGGGGGTGCCGTGTGCAAAGGGGTTCATCTGGTGAAGATAGTCAACCTTTTTTGTGTCATTTTTTGTTCTCAAACTCCTTATCTGGGGACGTCGGGAGGTCGGTGGCGACGGTCGCAACCTATTTAGTTAATCCTCAGTGCCCCACGGGCCCGTGGAAGGGGACAACATGGCCCTGAAAGTAACAGAGATGCGTACAGAGAGCGTGGCGTGTAGCCCCGTGAGTGTGCCTGGCCCGTTGGCTTCCCACAGCACCAGACTCCCTGCGTTGGCCTTCATGCTGTCATTAGCCAAACATCCCCCCCCCCACCCCCCTGGTCTCGTCGTCGCCGCCATCGCGTTGGTGGTCCAAACGCGAACAACCTTTCCCTTTTTTAAGCTAAAGCCAATTTTCCAAACGTTCTCTCTCTGTCTCCCTTTCAATTTTAATTGCCAAACAAAAACAGAACCCCAACGGCAAAAAAGACGTCTTCATATTCACCGCTGAAGACAGTTGAACGTGAAGGTCAAAGCGGCCGCGACGACAACAAAAACTAAAATGGCGGAATGACAAAGGGGCATTACCTCGCTGGGATTTCCTTAGGTGAGGCATTAGAGCGCGGCTTATTTATTCTCATTTCCACCGCTCAGATCCACCGCCTTCCCCTGTGGCTACCACGCTAATTCCCTTATTTCCTAGCCTTTTTAACTCTGTGCACAAGGCATGAATCCCTATTCCCCCATTACTGATACAGGAGAGGACAATGAGTGAATGAGAGCGTGATAGCGGTGTGTGCGCCCATCCCCCCCCCCCCCCCACACACACACACACACACACACACCGTCCCCCCCTCCTCCGTGAAGGAAACGGAGTGTTAATTAACGTGTGTCAAGAGGAGGTCCCCGAGTGAAGCCCGGGCCACGTGCACGGGGGCGCGCCGCGTGCGAGATGCGTGCACGCGATCGCGGGCCGACGTGCACGCGATCGCGTTGGCCGTGCACCTCCTTTAATATTTAATAAAGGCCAAGAGAAAAACAAGCAAAACAAAGGCATGAACACAGACATGCGTACACAAACACAGACTGTGTGCAAACACTCGCACATACTCTCACACACACACACACACACATCTGATGCAGGCATGTGAACATGAATAGGTTCACATGCGTGTATACCCGAGCATGCACACACACACACACACACACACACATACATGCAAACACACACACACACACAGGCACACATACACACACACACACACACACACACACAGGCACACACACCTCCCCAGTTGTGCGCGGCCCGGCTCCCCACTGATGACCTAGATCTTTAATGAGGACCGTTAGCCCCCAGTGACAGTCAACTGAAGTCTGAGCTGTCAGCCCGCTGATTGGTGTTTGAGTGACAAACAAAAGCTACGTGGCATCATCTCCCCATAATCACCCCCCCCCCCCCCACCACCACCACCACCACCACCGCCGCCACCGTCGCCCCCACCACCACCGTCGCCCCCACCACCACTAATCTGCCCCTGTTAGAGCAGCGAATAGAGGTTGTCCTATGCTCCAAGGTGCCGGTGTCGCGGTGCTGCTGCCATGCGTAGGACCGGGAACAGTATGCGTGTGTGTGTGTGTGTGTGTGTGTCTGTGTGTTTGTGTGGGTGTCAGGTTTCCTCGATACATGATGCGTGATGTGGAGGTCTAACGTCTAACCTACGTCGGGGAGTGGGGAGATAAATGGTGCTGTACACCTGTATCAGGCCATCCTGAGAGGACAATGTCTCCGCTGTGGGTGAGCGGCCAGGTGTTGTGTTGTCGAACCCGATCAAAACAACAAAGAGCTCGTTCAGCCGCCGTTGGAGACCGCTGCTGTCCTTTCGTACCTTTTTGCGCTCCATGCCAGCTTCCCTCCCAGCTAGCACGTTTACCATGTCTCCCCCCACCCCCCACCACCTCCCCCACCTCTCCCCCCCCCCCGACCCTTACCGCTTCCAGCCCTTTGTGGTGCCGCTGCCTCGACCTCGTTGACCACAAAGACGAACACGGATTCAGCCAAGCAAGAGATGAAGGCGGAAAGTAGGTAGTAGGAGAGGGGGGGTGGGTGGGGAGGGGTGAGTGAGGAGAGAGAGAGAGAGAGAGAGAGAGAGAGAGAGAGAAAAGTACGGCTATATCTTCCGTTGGATACCCGACGAGAAATCTCATTAATATGCATCACATACCAACCCAAAAGAAAAATAAGAGCCTCTCATTTAGAGATCCGCGATTAAATATTCCCCTTTATGTAGCACCCAAGAGGTGCATTTTAAAATTCAAATACTATTTACTCCGATGCACAATGTGAAATGAGCCCTATCACCAGCAGAAACCAAACGACTGGAGCGCTAATTAAGGGGACACTTGAAAGACAAAGAGAGGGGCTTACTGCGGAGATTGTGACAGTCGAGGCTAGTACTGTAGCAACGGAGGTGGAGAGGGAGGGGAGATGGCGCTGCACAATCTCACACTTGATTAAAATATATAAAATATATATTCATATATTAATATATATATATACAAAAACAGCACCTTGTGGGAACCGCAGTGGAGGCTGCATGAAACTCCTGAGATTTCATGAGAGTATGACTTTCAAAGGAGTGCATGCGGGCGATGCGGTAAATTAATATGGAGAGTAGTTAAGGTTCAAATAGTGGACTTTTTTTCTAGGAGTTTCTTTTATTTTTACCAAAGCCTCAACTTAAATTATGCTCTCAGGAAAACAGGGGAGCTTCAAGGTCTTGCTTCGAATCATTTAAAGGTGCTATATGTAACGACGACACCGAGCGGTTAAAATGGGTACTGCAGCCCAAATTCACAATATTGGAAAGATTTGTCCCCACCCAACCCCTCCTCCCCACAGACTCAAAGCTAATAACTATATATACAGTATATACTGTATATATATATATATATATATATACTGTACATATATATATACAGTATATTAGGTTCATCAGTTCATCCAGTTCACTTGCTTGATGCCATAGCTGCAGCATGCTGTGTTTGTGTGTTCATATCTGGAAACCCGTGGTGTCGAAATGGGCAACGGGTGGAGTCAACTCGGAGAACAGTGAATCACACAGACCACAACAAAAACAGACCAGGAATGGCCATTTCACATGAGAACGTACAGGCTGTAGCATTGTTGTTGGAGAAGCCGGTATTCCGACTTGTATTTCAATGTATTTTCGATGTTTCCTTAATCTCCGGTGACAAATCATGGTAATTTCACCTTTAAAAAAAAAATCTGTCAGAGAGAACTAGGCCTAGACGTGTTGTCAGTGAGTAGCCACAAGCCCTGCCCCCCTGCACAGAGGAGACAACAAGGCTGTGTACTATCCAGCAGATAAAAGACCATTCCTTTTTCTTCAGACTTTTTATGACAAATTATGTCTTCAAATGCGTCTTCAAAGACCACTGCCAACGACTTGGTCCATGTGAGGGGTCACGTATGCGATGTGCTGGGAGATAATCGGCTCAACTATGACAAACGGATGCATTTCAACAATTAACCAGAACAAACGTTGTGAAGTGTTGTGACTATACTACGTCAGCGTTCGCTGAGAGGAGAGGGGTCAAAGATGTGATCTTCAAAGGAGAGTGCTAAGCTGGCCCACTCCTCCGACAATGCACCGTGTTTTCTACCCCACTTGTGTGTGTGTGGTGATGACAAACCCTGCTGCCCCCACAAACCAATCACAGCACCGGCACACAGACAGACACGGAGATGGAAATCCTCTTGAGGTAAAAGCGCTGATCCTGATCAACCTCAGTGGGTCCTGAGCTCTGAGAGCTAAATCTCTGGTCCAGCACACAGAGACAGAGAGAGAGAGAGAGAGAGAGAGAGAGAGAGAGAGAGAGAGAGAGAGAGAGAGAGCGAGAGCGAGAGGCAGTGTGACAACCATCTTCACCTGAAACAGCTGCTGGCGCCACTGGAGCGATCTGTACCCGCCCCCCTCCCCCCAATCAGACCTCCAGCCCCTCACCCCCACCCCCCCTCATGGAAAGCATTGCCTGCAATAAGGCGCTCTGGTAATCTGAGGATCCAGGCCACACACAGATTATCAATCCACAAACCAAACTGCAAGGACATATGAGAGAGAGAGAGAGAGAGAGAGAGAGAGAGAGAGAAGAGAGAAAGAGAGGGAGAGAGGAAATATGAGTGGAGTGAAATGGAACAAACTGAGAGAGGCTTCAATCTGGGAGGATTAATGGGGCATCTCTCTCTCTCTCTCTCTCTCTCTCTCTCTCTCTCTCTCTCTCTCTCTCTCTCTCTCTCTCTCTACCTCCCTCCCTCCTCTCTCTCTCCCTCTCTGTGTAAATTTATCCCAGAATAAAGCCAACGTTTATGAAGCATGGATGTTGAGAGCAATAATCCATCTGTTTTTTGCTCAGTTTAGAGGAGATTAGGCGACGGGTGCTTTTGTCACCGATACAAGGGAAGGTGGAAAACGGATCGCGGGCAGAGGCGGAGGGGCGGGCGCTGGACTGCAATGATACCTCCAAACATCGACCGCCAGCCTGGTGAGGGCTGCTGTGGCGGCCATTACGGTTATTATATGGATGTTCTGATGAGCAATGCAGAGCCTTTTTGGAGAAGCATTAGAGGCGGTATATTCTACAATAATAAAAGAGAAATACTACTACTCATAATTAATATGAATAATAATAATACTATTAAAAAGTATTAATAGTATTATTAATTAGCAAAGAAAAACATTAAATAATTGAATTAATTATTACAATAATTGATTATAATCATTATTATAATCATTAGCATTTTATTCAATTCTGATCATTCAATATTAAATAATACACTAAACTAAAATACTAAAATACTAAAAACGACTTCTTTTGATCGTGGCGAGGCATCTGTATCTGGGCAGTACTTTACGACTTACACGACATGTAATCCACCACGGCCTTTTGTTGTGAGAATAAACTGCCCATCCAAGACAAGTAATCATCCGTGCGGAGCATGGCACACAGATGCTATTGTGATTGATCTGACCGTTGTGGATTACGGAGGGGGTGAGCGGGGCGGGGGGGGTATTTTTTTGCGTGACGAACGACGACTTTGCTGGAAACACACACACACACACACACACACAACATGACGGGAGAGGTGAACAACATAACAACAGCCTGCTGGCTCAACATGTTTTTGACGTGTAAAACCCTAAACACCTGCTCTGATAGGCCAGACAGGCCGGGCGGCAAAACAATCCATCAAAAGATGTTTCACCCATGCTGTCGGTATGGCCCGGACGGTTGTTTGTCTGTGTGTCCGTGTGTGTGTGTGTGTGTGTGTGTGTGTGTGTGTGTGTGTAGTGTGTGTGTGTGTGTGTGTGTGTGTGTGTGTGTGTGTGTGTGTGTGTGTGTTGTGTGTGTGTGTGTGTGTGTGTGTGTGTGTGTGTGTGCATGAGAGACAGATTTGCACACGGTTGTCTATTATTTTCTATTGGTATCTGTTGGCATCCTATTTTCTATTGGTTTATCGAGTGGGGGTGGACACAGTGTATAAGATAGGGTGTTCTGACTCCCAGCCAGAAGGTTCTGGGTTCGATTCCCCATCATGTCCGCGTTCTGCGCAGTCTACCTGTAAGCATCCCTGGGCTCCAGCAAGCGTGAAGCCCGAACTGGCTCCTGAACACACTCCTTAACACACCTGCCCTCGCTCTGGATCGCTCTGGCCTGCTAATCGATTGAGCAGTGCAGGTTAAAGTACATAACTTACCACCTGTGTGGCCAGACGATATGCAGAGGTTTAGTCTGGTCATCTCGTCCTCCACACCCTCCCGATGCTGCGGCCCGCTCCCCTCCTCCTTCCCCCTCCGCTTCTGCCGCCGTTACCGGGACGCCCACGGTGGAGGCGCCACACGGCCCCGGCGCTCCGTCTCCCGGTCCCGGCCCGCTGGCCCCGGGTCCCAGGGGAGCACCCGGGTCTGGAGGGCGGGTTCCCTGCAGAGCCTCGGTGCTGCTGCTGCTGCTGTGTGACCTCAGCTCCTCAGATCTAGTAGTCAGTGAGATGGTAAGATAGGTCATGTATTACACACTTAGATACTGCTGCGTGAAATACATGCATAAATATATATTGTGTGTGCGTACATATATATGCTCTTATCCCAGCTATAATGCAGGCTACCTAGCAATTATGAAATGTGTTCTATTAACCTTGCAATTATGAATGCTTGAATCCTGTTCTATTCTTATCTTTATGTACCACAGTGATATATTGCTGTCTTCTTCAACAAATGTACTCTTTGGAAGTCGCTTTGGATAAAAGCATCTGCCAAATGCCCTCAATGTAAATGTACACACACACACACACGCACGTGCGCACGCATGTAAATACACACATTGAAATATTGTATACCGTGAATGAAAGTTTAAAGTGAGTGAGTTTTTACTGCCTGGACAACACACTGAATTCCATAGCCATGTCCAAATGGCAGAATACTTACATTTGTTTTGTCATTAACTCTGGTCCATGGCAAACGGTGCGTCATGCTGCTCTAGAAAGGTGAAAGGTCAATGGCATTGGGTTGCCGCTAGACTGGGTGGCCACTGAAGCCGGCAACCGCACACACACACACACACACACAGACATAAAGACACACACACACCTTGGAGCCTCCGGAACATCTGAGCAGGTCTCAAGTGGCCGGCCTGGAGGGGCGGTGATGTCATCGGTGTGGGACACCGCCGCCGGCCTGCGGAGGAGCTTGTGTTCGGGCAGTAGTCTGTTTGAAAGACAAACAAAACAACAAAATATTAAAACACTAAAAAAACCCATGATGCACTGCAGCACGTAAACACCAACATCGGTGACATCGGTGACATCGACCACACGGCACGCCACCTCTGAGGAGGCGGAGTCACGGAGGCCGATGCCAAACAAAATGATCTAATCATCGTCACCATCTTCTAATTCATCATCATCCTCATCATCACCACGCTACTGAGTGAGAGAGAGAGAGAGAGAGAGAGAGAGAGAGAGAAAGAGAGAGAGAAGCCCTGCCCTGGCTCTAAGTGCTTGGCCGCCCGCTGGTTCCCCCCCCACCCCCACCAATCCCCCCTTTGGACCGAGAGCGGCACGAGAGGCAGAACAAGCGCTGGAAATAAAACGCTGCTGATGTCATTGCGTTGAGGAGGGGAATGGGAAACACATTGGAAGTGCTGGCAGCGGGGCGAGCCGTCTTCGTGGCGAGGGTGAAATTTTTACGAGGGCGGGAGCCGAGTGCCGTATATGTGCCTCCATACAGGCAGGGAGGGAGGGAGGGAGGGAGGCAGGGACGGAGGGAGGGCCAAACAGCACGCCCAGGTCCAGTCTGTCGCCGGGAGGGACGTCGGTCTGTGTGGTCCCAGATGGCAACGTGCGCGTCTGTCACGCCAACAATCAATATTACACCACACGTGGAATACGCGTCAAAGGAATGAACAGGGGTGAGCAAACAGTCACCGTGAGGGAGGGAGGTTTGAATAAACCCAAACCGTACAAACAAAAACAATTCCACAAATTGAAACTTTCAGGAGTGGAGTCGTTCCACAAAATACGCGGTGAGCCAAGAATGGATTTCTGATACTTTAATACGTATCGCTGACACCAGAGGTCGTCTCTGGTGAGAGTGACATCACGGCATAACCAATTTCAGCTGGCAAACAACCCCTAAGATACCAGGCAGCATGTGGAAGACCTCTAAATACAAACGTTTCTATTGTATCGCTGGGGAGATGTAAACACACACTTCCAACTGAAGGGTTGTGGTTATATATATATATGTTTTTTTACTCCTTCATCCTCCAGGGCTGTCGGGTAAAATAAGCACACCTTTTTTGTTTAAAACATGAATAGAAAACCCCAATTGAACTACATGTTCATCTGGTAAAGGTAAAAGCACTTAATGCCCATTTACTTATTCATCTCCAGCACCTAAAAATAAAATCACATCTTATCTTCATCAAATAAAAGGCCTGGTAGGTAGAGAGACATGGTGGCTACTGTAAGGGGTGATAATATTGCATTTAGCCATACTAAACATTAGCATTTAAATTAATATGCACCCAAACTGGCGGTGGAGTCGGTGCACATGTCCGTCTCCCCGGCGGGCACTTGCCTTATTAAGATACATAAAGGCAATTTAGAGCTTGAGTTTCAGAAAAGCCAGGCGAGGCCAGACATTACCTTGACGCGCTATTGATAAAAACGCCAAAGTGGAGAGACAGCGTGCGATGGATACGTTATATAAGAGATACGGACGTGAATTCATCTCTCTCGTGAGATGCCCCGTTTTAAAAGGGCTGACAAGGAGGCGCTTGTGGTTCGGTATGACCAATGGTGCTGGCTCGCCCCCACGCCTGCGCCCCGGCAAAACTGTATTCGATAAGCCATTTTAGAAATTGGATGAAGAGGTTTTGACTATGGGCTATAAAACCGTGGTTGTGTCTACTGAGAGGAGGGGGGGGGGGGGGGAGGTGGAGAGGTGGAGAGGGAGGTGGAGAGAGGGAGAGGGGAGAGAAAGAGAGCGAGGTACTTAGAGAAAATGCCACCAATTAGCTTATTTATAAATCAACAGCAATTTCTGTGATGACTTTACCTCTGTCCATTTGATTAAATGTAAAAGGATGAAGGGGAGAGTCAAAGTCAAAAATCATTTGATCTAATTTCCTTTATTGGCAATAATCACAAGTGTCTCTCCTGCCGGGTTATAAAACCCGGCCTGGAATCTGAAGCTCGCACTTGGATGGGCTTCTGTACTCAGAGACCTCTTTCTCCATCACAAAGACTAGCATGACGCTGACCAAAAACACATTTATTCCTCTATATATGTAGCAAAATGCGTGTTTCTTTGTTTTGTTTTCTACCTTACAACATAAATATTTTATCAAATCTCATTAAAACATAAGACGTGTTTCATACAACAAGAACAACAATAATAATAATGAAGAAGAACATTTCCTTAGTCTTTCCAGAGGGCAAAAAAAATGCAGCATGGCAGGTCAAACAACAAGCATGACGGAGCACTGAATCCAATCGGAGTGAAAGCCGCGTTCGTGACGACCAGTGCCTGCCCTCGTAAGGTGGTCCTCCCCCAGGGGCCTTAACCCCGGCCCCTGGCCACGTGAGGGGTCAGAGAGTTGGTGGTGGTGTGGGGGGGGAATCACTGAGAGGTTTTCTAAAGCGGTGAGGTCCACTGTCCCACGGGCATCATTTCAAAACAATCTCATCAGCATAAAGTCCCTGAATCACGGCCACTTAACACCGCTGATGGTGCTTCTCGCTCGTTGTCCAGAGAGAGAGAGAGAGAGAGAGAGAGAGAGAGAGAGAGAGAGACAGAGAGAGAGAGAGAGCCGACAAAATGGGGGGGGTGGGTGGGTGAGCGAGACGCGGCCTCGATTGGCATGAACCGAGCAGGCCATTAAAGCACATTAAGATCTACATTACAGTCATTATGAGCTGACCCCGTAGTCAGAAATGATCGCGGTCCACTCTCCTGCATCCAACTAGCGACGGCACTTGCAAGTGGTCGGATAGAGCGAAGGGAAGGGGAGGGGGGGGGAGCGGGGAAGGGAGGAAGGGAGGGGGGAGTGCACTTCACCCCCGTTGGTGATCGCAGTGTGCCGTGGTGGTCACACACACACACACACACACACACACGCCCACGGGGTGAGTTCTGGAGAGGAGTGTGTGTTCAGACTTCAGCGCGTATTAGCATGGGAGAGGGGGGAGTGAGCGGACCCGGTGCCTCTCGGTCCTGTGGGGGGGGGCTGGGCAGGGGGAGGGGAGGGGAGAGACCACAGAGGGCCAAAAGCGCATAAAGGAATTGCATACTTTTTTATTTTTTTATTGTTCCTTTGTTGTTGTTGCTGTTGGTT
>PIJE02000926.1:23737-51237 GCA_002895965.2 Coryphaenoides rupestris | reverse complement strand
CCCTGGCCGGCCAGAATGTGGCACCTGCTGGTCACGTGGTCGCCCCCTTACATTGATTTGATTACAACCGGCGTTCCCCACCCTCCGCACCATACCCACGGATTGACAATTCTCAAAGAGAAGTCAATGCCCTGCTGCTCCGCCATGATAAATGGGACGGCTTTGTGCACCGCCGCAGGTCTCTGCTGGGCTCAGGTCAATCGCTATTAAATTACAAAAGTCCGCCCATCAAAAGCCGATTGATAGATGGAGCGACCACAAAACAACGCTCACCACAAAGAGACCTCTGGCTACACGGCGAAGAGAGAAAAAAGAGCTAGCGTGCGGTTATAAAGCAAAAAAAAAAGAGAGAGAGAGAAAGGAGAAAAAAAAGAGGCATATTTAAGTGCGTGTTCCCCTGAGAGCGGCGATCACAGCGACATCATCAGTCGTTGCAAATGTTTGGGAACGGGGGAGACAAGAGTTAGAAAGGAGGTGTAGGCGACAAGATACCTATGTGGAGCAACGATCGCAGGGTGTCCCTGCCCTCCCCCCCGCCACATCCGCTTGTTACTCTGAGCGTTTTATATTTTCAAAGAGCTGGACTAACTGTGTTTGGAAAAGGACCGCGGGCATGTCGGGGGATTGTCGGCCATGCATATAATCGCTTACTTACACTCTGTGAGTTTGCTTTGGATCAGGCAAATTACCATCTGAAAATGAGCTGAAAAACACTCTGGGCAAGACGCCTGTGCCGTCCATGGCAGCTCACTTTTCAGCATTTATTAGCCGGGCGATGGTACACGGAGAAACACAAGGTGCACACACACACACACACACACACACACACACACACACACACACACACACACACACACACACACACACACACACACACACACACACACACACACACACACACACACACACACACACACACAACACAACTCGCACGAACATTAACCGACGCTCAAAGAAACACGGAGAGTGTTCCTTGTGTTGTCATGTCCGAGTTACTAATAAGACGCGGGTTGGGGGGGGGTGGGGGGAGGATGGTATGTGCACCATACTGAAAAAAAGAATCAGGAAGTAGCCCTTTGCATGCATCTGCTAATGCAGAAGGAAGCTTAGCTTGTGGCCATAGCGCCAAACGCACAGACATGACACATGTGAGGGAGTTGGGGGGCAAAGGGGGGGGGGGGGGGTGTTGGAGTAAACTAATACAGTGTACAGATCGGAGTTGACTCTCTCCGTGTAACCTACAGACTCCTCTCTAGGGAGGGAGTGGGGGGGAGAGGGAGAGGATGGGCGAGGGAGGGGATGGGGGGGGTCGGCCGTGAAATAGAGGCCGTGTGACACAATTACTGCAGCATGGGTCGCACACACACACACACACACACACACACACACACACACACACACACACACACACACACACACAAGTTTCACGGACAGGCGTCTCCGCAGGGGGGGAGGGCCGGTTGCGGGCCCTAAATAATTAGCTATAATGTGCCACAAGAGTACGCTCGGAACAATATGTGCACTTGGGTGAGCCGCCGCTGCTGCTGCTGCTGCTGCCGAGACTTCTTTCTTTCATCTTTTCTGCGCCGCTCGGCTCACCCCTGAGAGAGGAGAGGCTTGAAAGAAACCAGGCTGGATCTCTGAATAACGCCATTGTGTCTTTATGAATTTTCATTCAATTAGTGCCACGTATCCCACCCCACACACACACACACACACACACACAAAACCCCCCTCAAAAAACCCCAAAAGGGCTTGAATATCGTGATAGAAATACATCAATCCCAGGCGAGGTATCAAATCTGGACCGAGCTCACCTGTTTTGCTAACAACGCTCAGGATTCATCGTAAACATTTGTCAGTGTTTAAACGCTCGCGTTGAAACACCCCGCCCCCCCTTGCACGCCCCCACCCCCCCAACGACTGGGCTGCGATGTTGTCGCTTTCATGTGAAGAAGTGGCTGCTGTTAATCTGGCCTCTAATAGGAAACAGAGCTCGCTCTCTCCCTCTCTCTCTCTGTCTCTCTCTCGGCAGCGTTGAGGTCTTGGCTCCTCCGCAGTGCATTGTTTTGGAGCAGAGCAATGAAAACGTGCCACCCCCCCCTTCTCACTGATCCGAGACTAAAGTTTATGAAGGCGGACCTGGATCCAATTGATCCACAGTGACAGTTGTTTAGTCGTCCCAGCGAGTATTTCATTCTAATTAGATATGTTTAAACCCAACGCCGGTAAGCGACGCATCGCACTGGATCCACAGCATGTCGCGCACGAAGCAAGCAACCATCGCTACCTCTCTCTCCTCTCTCTGTTATATGAATTATTTAGATGAATGAGGCAAACGACAAAAAATGAATAAATAAATAAATAAATAAATAAACAAACAAGGAACACAACTTTAAAAATAACCGGAGACCACGGTGCCATCTCCGTGTAATTAACACTTGAGATGAAGGAGACTTTTCCCTGTGATTAAAAACCCTTTCCCCACACAGCAGCGATGGTACCACATGAAAGGATCTGTGTGTTCACGGCAACGATTCAGCCCTGGATCTCATGATGATACCAATGTGATATCGCAGCGGTGAATTCAGAGCTCGATATGCCGAATCGTTGCAGAAAATGGGGCAAATAAACAGACTCCCCTTCAATAAGCCATTGGGATTGATCGATTTGGGTGTCCATCAATATAGACGAGTATCCACCGCTCCTAAACTGAAATGCCTATCAGATATATATTTTCAGACATTAAAGAAGAACAACATAAAACAGATGAAAGATTAAATAAAACCTGCTGTTGAGTTGGCACACGTGGCTTGATGTCTGCAATGGAGAACAGGTTTTCTAATGACTTTAAATTAACCCTACTGTGATCCAATGGCACTATACACTCATAGCTATAACTGTATCACCATTACCCCCCACCCGGAGGCACCGCAACCTCAGGACACCAGGGGGCATGCCGCCGACTGACCCGGTGACGTGCGGGAGTCGGAGCGGAAAGTGGAGCACCGAGCACTTTGGCCGGATGAGCGACGCCAAATCCTTTGGCCGGTGGTCGGGCATCCGCTTCAAGAAGGCCCCGACGGACGACAGGAAGGAGTCCATGTTAAAGAGGGAGTTGAACACCACGGCATCTGCCACCAGGCTGGGAGAGAGACAGAGTGTTGGGATGGGATGGGAAGGGGGAGAGTGAGACAGGAGAGGTCGGATAAGTGGAGCGTGCAAGAGCAGAGGTACCGCTGGCCGAGGCCGACCCTGGGGTCTCTCTCTCTCTCTCTCTCTCTCTCTCTCTCTCTCTCTCTCGCTCTCTCTCTCTCGCTCTCTCTCTCTCTATGAATGCAGGCCGCATTATAATTCAAATTAGCAAAGCAATCTGGCCTCAATCCAATCAAATGTCTCTTAATGATCCATTCGCTTTGAGTAGCATATTATTTAATGCTGCCATATTTGACTGGCTTAACGACATTAAAGGAGATGGAGTGGCTTGCGCCGAGCTGAGTTATTGACATGTTGCCCTATGCAGATCAACAACAATCAGTTTTCTTTTAGAGTGCCCCTCTCTTCCTGTTAGCCCGCTGATTAATGACAATACCGTCGCGCGACAAGAGTGACTTCAATTACCCAGAGAGCATCATGTTGGGCCATGGTAATTAACCAATCATGTGCGCCCTGACATGCTCATTAAGACAAACTATTACAGTTGACTAGTGTTTCTTTTCCTTATGTACAAACAAATGGGTAATTAAGTGTGCGCTTAATTGTCGTATTGCTTATCTTATTGTTGTTTGGGACAGCTCTGCTTTGACGTACGGCTGTTTTATAGTTATTATCTTCACGCAGCTTAAGGCATACCCGCGATATTATCATAATGGCTCATCCGCATTGCCTAAGTATGTGATATGTGGTGGGTTGGGTTTGTCTTTTGTGATTTCATTATTATCATAATTTTGGGGGATTTTTGTGGTCCTCACCAGGAGAGGATCTGGTTGTAGCCGTACTGGAAGTCCCTCTCCTGGTCTTTGCGCACGGGGTAGGCCAACTGGTTCTCGTGGAAGTATAGCACCTTCTTGAGGGGTGCGAGGTCCGGCCGCAGAGCCACCAGCTCACACAGGTTGAGCACGGAGCTGGCGAACAGCACCCTGCACGGAGGTGGTAGAGAAGAGAAGAGAAGAGTGTGCGTGTGTGTGTGTGGGGGGGGGTTGGGGGTAGAAGTGATAGAAGCACAATTAAGTATCACAGTTCACAATGGCTCAGACATCATTTCACAGATACAGCAACACTTTGCGCTGCCAACGTGAATCTCGCCGCGGAGGCTGGAACATGGCGTTCCCGTGTTGTCCGGCGTTCCCGCGTCGCACGTGTTGCCCGGGCGAGATTGTTCCGATGGCGCAAGTGTGAAGAAGATCTGTCTCCACGTCGGTAAGAGTAGCATCTGTACGGGTCATGTGTGGGCCTCGTAATCCCCGTTGCAGCCATTCAAATAACACCCCACCCATAAAAACCATATATACACACACACACACACACACATACACACACACAGAACACACCTCACCACACCATACTCCGCTTCCTGCCGTACTCAGGGAGCAGGGGATCCTTTGAAGCTCTGCATCTCCCTAAACGACCTCCATCCTCTCTCCTCCACTTCAAAACTTGGCTCGCGTCTTCATCACTCAGCTAGGCCTACTCTTTCTCTCTCTCTCTCCCCCCCCCGCCACTCTCTCTGTCTCTTGGTTTTTTTTATTTCAACCCACAGGCGAGCCACAAGCTTTGATGTGGTTGCTCCACGAGCCATCGCTAGGATCCGCCCCCCCCCCCCCCCCCACCTGGGATTAGCCCAATTTCCTGGCCCCTCTTGCGCCGGCCCCACCCCTGCAGTCAACCTAAAAGAGGGCCTGCAGGACGACATGCAAACAGCAAATCGCCCTCACCCTCTAAACTCCCCCCCACCCCTCCCCGCTTAATGGCGTCCGTTCTGACTCAAACCAGATGAACTCTCTATTTTTACCTTTCCCTCCGCCAAGAATAGTCAGCGGGGACATCCCGTGTAGTTTCAAGATTTGTACAGAGCGGGAAACTGCTGATTCTGACTTCAGACCAAGGGCCCCAAAACGAGGGGGCAGTGGCCCCGCTTCAGACAGGAGACCAGTGGGCAGAACATCTTGCTCCGTGTTTAAATGCACTCATTTAAATGGATTGCATTTTATATAGCGCTTTTAGCCAAAGTGCTTTACAGTATTGCCTCACATTTACCCATTAATACACTGACAGCAGTGCCAACCATGCAAGGTAACAACCAACACGTCAGGAGCAGTTAGGGTTAGGCGTCTTGCTCAGTAACACCTCGACACTTAGCTCGGCCGAGCCCGGGGATCAAACCAACAACCTTCCTGTTACCTCCTGAGCTACTGCCGCCCCTATTTAAAGTCCCCCTCGCAAATAGTTGCAGAAAGGAAAGACGTGGAGAGAAAAACATGATGACGAGCGACGTGAATATGCTGGAATTTACCCGAGTAGGGTTTATTGTTCCACCAACCACGGCTGCGGGCCACAGTGGCATTCCCTGAGACACACACGGTTGACACTGCGGTACTGATCTGACTCAGCTACCTGCCTCTTCAATGTCACGGCAGACTTTTGACCTTTTTAATGGATCAAATGCGTGTCTCCATGACGTCTCTCTCTTTCTGAGATCATTGAGATCATTTAGATTTAAATCACTCTGGATAATTTAAATTGTTTACTGTTAATTACAATCCCAAATGTAGAGAGTCTGCGATTAACTCCACGATTAAGTAAATATTATAAAATAATAAATATGTTTCTTATGAATACAGAAAAAATAAACAGAAGCATTTGCAAAGGAATTTAACCAGAGGATTGGTGGAAATGTTTTAGCTGTGTGTCACTACAAAACAATGGTTGTTGGTTAGCCTTATCTTGCCTCTCTGGTCTTAAATGAGTGATGGGTAAATTAGGCTAAATGAGAAACATTGATTTACCATATTACATATGTGTGTGTGTGTGTGTGTGTGTGTGTGTGTCTGTTGCATCGATGCTGTGTCAACTCCAAAGACAAAAGTGTCAAAAGCGCATCAAAAGATAAAAGCCTGTGAAGTGAAACGTGAATTATTGTGTGCATTCCCATTTTGAAAAAGAGGGGCTTGGGATGACTCACAGCGTGTGAGAGTGTGTGTGTGTGTGAGAGTATGTGTGTGAGAGTGTGTGTGTGTGTGTGTGTGTGTTGTTGTTGTAGGTTCTTTCCATCGTAATTCAAAGAGCCATGCCACACGCTCCTAGCGTCAAGGGAAGGGAAATACAGGGGGATACTAAGGGGAATGTTTAAAAATGGCTGTTGTTAAGCCAAGAAGAAGGTTACTTTCAAAATGGTGAAAGTGGCACTTAAAAGACCCTCACATCTTGTCTCCTGGAAATCTAATGTGCTAGTTTAAATACCACGACAATCCCACTGTGGGGAAGGGAACACGGATCGGCATATGAAACATGGATATGAAACACAAGCAGAGATAGAGCGTATTATATCCAAACGATGTGGGCCTTCATACCACTGACACCAATAACAAGTCAGCCATTTTGTATCTTGACCCCATGGCGGCAGGGACTACCTGTATGAGGAGCTGGCTGGGATGGCCTGCATAAAATGGAGGGCGGCGGTCCTGGCCCGCCAGTGCCATTTCTTCGCCGGCAGAGTGTGGGCGACGCTGCCGACGACATTCTCTTTCAAAAGGTCAATGAGCTGTTTGTGAGAGCCGCCATAAAAGGCCTCCACAAGAAGCACACATGTGGGATTCTGTGGATAGAGAAGAAGAAAAAAAAGAAAAAAAGTTTAATAAGAATGTTGCATGCAAAAAAATATAGACGTCATTGGCGACAAAACTGATCTGGTGGAGGCGATCGGTAATGCATTGCCTTTTCCTTACAAAGAGAGTGCAGCGATTGCTATCGCAATTTCGGTTGAACAAAGAAATGCCATATTCAATTTGTGGAATAATAAAACTACATTTGTACGTCCTGCCACAGCCATTATGAAGCCTATTTAATATGTGATAGACTGCGATGCATAAAAGACATGAGGCAGGTTTGGTAAAAGCGAGGGAGGAGCCAGGGAAGGCTTTACAGTCAGTTAAGACACATGGGCGCTGGGCTTTCCAGAACAATCTCTCTTCCAGTGAATTCCCTCCTCATCGTGATTTCCAGTCTACATCCACCATACACGCTGTTCTCTATCTTATTCCTCCATTTAGCTGCCCACAATGGGGGAGTAATGTATTTGCAGCACTCAGCAATTGCCCACAGACTTTTCAATCAGTCAATATCTAGGTTTTTCTCCAGCGCCTTAAACGTCAAGTCATATCTCAAGTAGGAAATGAGCTGTGCAATCTCGCTCTCTGGCCATAGCACAGGCTGTTAGCTGACTGTTAGCGGATGCTAGATACGGCCGGGGTAGATTTGAGCGTTTCCAAATGCATAGGTAAGGAAAGGGCTTAACGTGAATGTAAAAGACTGGGAGTGAATTTGAAAAATATCAACTGAATGTCTCTCTATTGTGCCCCTTGGAATGCCCCCATTATATCACTTACATTGTCATGCAGCCAAAGCTCAATGTAAGAAAAAATAAATAAGAGGTCTAAGACAAGTTTAATGGAAAAAAAAAATAATAGAACCCTACAAAAAAAAAAAAATAAAGAACTACAGCTAGTAATTCCGAAAAAAAAAATACGGAAGTCGTCAATTCCGGGAGATTCCGCTCCAACCGCGCAGTTGCAACATGCAAAGCGTACTGATGCAAAGCGTACTGATGCAAAGCGGTGCACCTCTCATCTATACTTTTCTCTCATCAAACACCTTTCCACCGCACACGTCAGAGATGAAACACTCGGGTTAAATGTCAGCAGGCAATCCCCAGGTCATCATATGACTGGCGAGCGTAATGAGAGACAAATGGTGGAACGATGTGATGACTAATTTCACGAGGCAGAAGAAGAAGGAGGAGGAGGCCGCCGATGGAACTCCATTTTAATTTTGGAAACTAAACAATGTGATACGTTATTGGAACCTATTTTATAGTACAGGTATTGGTACAGGTTGTTGTTATTGTTAATATTCCATTCAGATTAACCAGACTGTGGTACGTCATCATTTTAGCATGGTGAAATGAAGATATTTTCACATGTAATATTAGGCAAGTTAATGTTACAAAGTTATGACTCAACAACAAACAGTGAGGTATGATTTTAGTTGTCTCCTTAAGCATTTGATTTTGAAGATTTGCAAAACGTATCCTCATATATCAACATATCAACAACACATGTGACTAATAATTCACTAGAAATGTAAATGAAACAAATCATTTATTTTGTTCTTTGTCACACAGAGTTTGATATCAACACAGACCACTTAACACCATGTAGCTTAGCAATAATAAAGTTTAGCCCTCACACCCATCAAACACACACACACACACGGTACACAAACATGCACACATCTGCTAAAGTGTTCACATAGGCCCAGGTAACAAGAGGGCTTGGTAGGCAGCACTTCCTAACATATTTAGACGTTGCAGAGAGGACTGAGGTCTGCACCAAACCAAACATGTTTTCTAAAATCTGGAGGGTAGGACATCCCTGCAGCACTACAGTACTGCATTCATTTATAATGGGGTTTAAAATTAACATTTAAAAATTGGATATTGCATCTGGTCATATTGCGATTTCTCGTATTTTGGCTAGACCTAACTGTGGCTAAATGCGCTAATCATGATAATCGAACCCTGTCACTATGTCCTGGAGGACCTAGCCCAGAGAGAGGAACTGGGGGTGGGGGATCTGGACAGGATCAGAACCACGCTATCAGTCTACAAACAGTCTTTTCTCAAGCGTACGTGTCAGATTCTCACACCTCCCTCTCGGACCCTTTGGGCCATGTCTAGTCTTGCGTGCATGCGTGCTTCTAAACTGCATTCGATATGTTTGTTGCGTGTCCCTGTTGCGTGTCTGTGTAGTGTCGACATCATCATCGTCATCATCATCATTTCAGATGCATTCTCGTGGCTGATTTCTGTTTATCAAGAGATCAGATGGAATATTTCCTCTATTCCCAAATCTGAATATGGAGTTTAGGGCCAATCAGAGTTCAGTGCCATGAGTGCTTACTTATAATTATTAGCCAAGTGGTTGCAGAGCTAGCCCCAAAATAGCATACATTCACTTTAAACATACATAAGCCTAGTTTTATCACAACAATCAATTAAATAGCCATATGCGGGAATTGTTTTCAATTGAAAGTCCAAACCCTACATTTCCGCTCGTATGTATGGTAAAACTAAATGATGACAAGATATCACAAAAAAGGTAATGATGGCACATAATGTCCTACCTTGAGGGCAAAAAAAAGGTT
This sequence comes from Coryphaenoides rupestris, assembly GCA_002895965.2. Lineage (NCBI taxonomy): Eukaryota > Metazoa > Chordata > Actinopteri > Gadiformes > Macrouridae > Coryphaenoides > Coryphaenoides rupestris. The sequence goes on along the minus strand of PIJE02000926.1, from coordinate 41,817 downwards.
AAAATGCATCATTATAGCATTAGATGAGCGCTAAGCTACTTGAAAGGCCTCAATTATTTATGATTGAAACATCTTGGTAGCAGAAGGGCTCTCTAAAAATACCTCTGGACATCAAGAGATCCGCACAAATAGGCACGCACTGCGAGTGTGAGTGTGTGTCACCCACATTTTATTAGCCTGAATAATGAAGGTGAATAATGAATATATACCTAAAAGCCAAAACTATCGAATAAAAAAAAAATCCCTGAGAATCAAGGAGGAAAACTGAAGAGAGAGAGAGAGAACAGGAGACAGAGAGAGAAACATTTGTCTCATATTATGACCTAAAAAACCTCTTAATTCATCTTTCAACGCAGCCCTTTCACTTTGACAATGCAAATTTAAGCAGCTTCGCACATCAGGCAAGGAACGTGTAATGCTATTCATAACTCCTTTGATCTGGTATTAGAAATGGGGAGGAAGCTCACATTTGCCACGGATTAAGGTTTCAAAGCGGTGAAATGAGTGAGAAGTGACTTTCCTTCCTTTAATTGAGGGAGTCGTGCCCTTGTAGGCTACTTCACAAGCGTGGGGCTTTATGCGAAAGCTAATCGTTTAAGGATCCACTGAAAGAGACACCCGCTATAATTACAGACACACGGACATGTGCTAATCTTTTTTCCTTGGAAAAAAAAGGGGGGAATAAGGGGGAGGGGGGGGCAGGATGCGTACAATAGCCTGGAATAAAATGAAGCAGGTCCATCATCGCTGATGGAATTCTACAAAGAAAAAAGGGTTTTGTCGTTACCAATCACATGCCGAAGTGATCGAGCTCCGCCGTACTCGAATCACATCACCTTTACCCTCCAACAACTTTCTGTATGCGTGCAGGCCTAGTATCGGCCTGCTCTTAACCCTCGGTGCTGCTATCCATAATGTTAAGAAGCCACGTCTTGTTATACATTACACCAAAAACCCGTGATACATGAAAACACATTGAAACCACCATCCGCGTGTCAAGTCATTGCAGTCTCAATTTTCTCAATCAGCGGGTGGAACACAGGATGAGGAGTGAGGCGAGGAGGATTGTCGATATCGTCATATCGATTCATTATGGTGTCTTGGGTTCTATCCCCCAACTTCCTCAGCACCCTCATTGAGCAGGAGTCACGACCCCAACCTGCTCCTAAGTCAAGTCGCTGTATTGCCTGTCATTCACTTTGTAAAAAATAATCCCCTAAATAGCAGGCATTACATAGAGATAAATAATGTAGTGTGTTAACATGACCTTTGAATGCTTCTGCCACAACTTAACATCACATTTTCAGAAATGATTAGAATAGTGTAATAATTCCGTATTCATACACGACACAAGATGTTCATGTTCAGAATATTAAATACACATGAAACCACAATATAGCGCTACATTTAAACAATACAACTAGACCACTCCTTGCCATTCATATGCAGCCTTTTACTCATCACAACGTGTTGGGTTGCAACTCTCCGCTATTTGAGCTGGGGGTGGGTGTGTGTGTGTGTGTGTGTGTGTGTGTGTGTGTGTGTGTGTGTGTGTGTGTGTGTGTGTGTGTGTGTGTGTGTGTTACGGGCTATGGTAAGTACAGTATTTACGTGTTCATAAATCTACATACAACTTTACACTGTTTTTTTCCAAGCCAGAAGGGGGCCGTGAACTTGAAGAGTGCTGTGTGTCGTCGAATAATAATAACAATAATAATAATAACAATAATAATAACGATAATAATAATACACTGTGTTAGGTTACGTGTTGTGTTACGGTTATTAAACACTCAAATCAGTGTATGTGGTTCTGTCGCCTCGTCTAAATGTCCATTCTAAGCGACGTCGTCAGGACGAGCAACGCGTGTGTTTCATGTATTCAGTAACGGTCATAAACGGTCATAAACGCGGTTATTAACTGCATTTTGATTTGCTCGTCGCCGCCGTTGCAACGCTGATAACCGACGCGTTACGCCGACACAAAATATACAACAACAGCTCACTGAAGCGGTTAACTACTGACATGGTGTGGTACTGGTACTACTGGTAACAACAACAACGACGACGACGTGCTCTCCCGCTCGGCCACACGTAGGCTGAATATCCCTGTGGTCTTACTGGTCTTACTGGTCTTAACTGGTCTTACCTCTTCCTGCATTCGCGCCACAGAGAGACGTCGACGTCTCACGCGCTCGTCGCCGCACACGTCATCGCGTTGAGTGTAAGCCACGCCCACCCACCGCGCTCTTGTCCGGGACCCCACGGAGAACTGCTGCACTGCACTGCACTGCACTGTACTGTATTGCACTGTACTGTACTGTACTGTATTGCACTGCACTGTACTGTACTGTACTGTACTGTATTGCACTGCACTGTACTGTACTGTACTGTGTTATGTTCTTATGTGTCCCCTGGATTTCATTGAACAATTTCCTCATTTCATTAATATATGTGACTATGCTCTGATTGAGGTGAATTGAACGTCGTTCGAATGAGTTGCTTTGTCTTTGAAATACCTTGCATTGACATTAACATTGTTGCAAGCCAGTGTGTGTGTGTGTGTGTGTGTGTGTGAGTGTGTGTGTGTGTGTGTTGGTGGTCTGTGTTGTGATATAAAAAGTAGACAGAGCGTGAGGGTGAGAGTGTTTCACAGAGCGAACTTTTCACCTGCTTCTATTTGCATTAATTCCCTGAGTTAAATCAACGAGGTCATGGGCAAGTCTTATGAGATGCTGTGCGAACAATTCATGGCCACTTCGGCGGCTGTCTTGATGGTGGCAATTTTAAATCAAGCTGGTGCTTTTAAAACTTCAAAGAGTCTTAACTAATTCTATAAAATCTATAGGCCTACTGGCTTCAAGAAATCTCACACATAAAATTAGAATCCACATCAGAAGGTAAAAGTTCAGTGCAGCCAGTTATATAAGAGCAGAGACTTGTCATAAATGACATCTTGGGTGATACTTGAGATAATGGCCTACAGTAGACCTAGTTACGGAGGCATTGCTTTAATTAAACTTTTCCTAATTTAAGCATAAACCTAACAAGCCTGTTAAAATGTGTTGCCTGTTAAAAGTTTTATGTAGAGGTCTGCAGTTGAATTCAATTGTAATGTGTTTTGCCAATCAGCATAAATACAACTTTATTGGTTTAACATATGTCTTGGAAAATACAGATCTTGCATGTGATTGTTTCAGTTTGATCAACTCCAGTCCTTTCATATTAAATTATGTCATAACATATCTTTTAGATCTATCATAGGGTTTAGACTGTTACAATTGCTGCACAACAAACCTTTTATGAATATATCCACTTCTAATCCAGAATGTAATTAATTTAAAATGATTTGTGTCATTAATTGTTTGTTGGCTCAAACTTGTACATGCAAAATGGATATACACAAAATGTATATAATGGATTTATGTTTGCAGAAAAATGTCAACCAAGTAACCTAGTAGACCATCTGTCGCAACATGCCATGTCTAAAACACATATATGATAAGCTTATTGTGCGTCTATAATTGTGCGGTCAGTGAATAAAATAGAAGTAGAAGTGATACAAGAAGAATAACACAGCTTTATTAAAATTTAATTTGGCTACATTTATTCGAGCATGGTCATTTCCAAGAGAAATTAAAAATTCAGTAATACTTCAGACATTTCAGGAATTTCATCATCAACAGTCCCTCTTCACCTCTTCAGTGAGATGAATAAAGTGGATGTATTATTTTTTTAACTCTTAAAAATACAGTGTTTTCACAATATTGTATCAAAAGTTCCCCAAATTTAGAATTTCCAGTAGTTGAAAGGAAATAAAACAAAAAAGAAAAAAATTGAAAAATTCCAAATACCATAGACGCTCTATTCATATTTTGCTCCAATAGTCAATGACAGAATCTTTTTACTAAAATATATCTATTTGTTGAGGAACTATAATACTGTACACTACAGTATGAAATAAATAAAATTAGGAAATATAAAATGAGTCACATAAATAAAATGGTAATCTTAAAATAAAAACAAAACAAAATTTATGTTGGAAAAATCAACAAAAACAAAAAAAAGTAATACTGACAAAAGGTCATGGAAGAAATACAGAAAAAAATTGCACAAACATATGTAAACTAACAAACTGCTTGTCTATCTATGCTAATACTGTCATAGGTACTTCAAAAAACAAGGTGAAATATCCATTTAATACTGAAGCCAGAGCAAAGATAACACAGGTCAACTCTGATTTACACTGTACAAGGATGGCACTTGCAGAAACGCACAGGTGAAAAGGTTTGCATATAAGGCTTTCTCTTGAGAAAATAAAACACACAAAAACTCTGTCACACTTCCACAGAGCCTATATTATTTTGTTATTTCTCCCCATCGCTATTTTCCTCTCCGGTCCATTTTTTTTTAAGACTCACATCAACATATTAAAAATCACACAGGTTTAATGTTCCTTCACATAAAGAAATAGTGAGGCCCAAAATTGTGTGGTTAGTTTGCCTTGCAAAAAGAGGGTAAATCCCAAGGACATCACAGTAAGTGGCAGACAAAATACAACATCGACGGACTGCTACTGAGTCTTCAAGCATGGTATAAATATCCATAGGCTTTTTTCTTAATTTTTTTTCTCCAAAAAAGTGTTTTTGTAGTGATTAAGGGGGGCAGAGTGCAATTTTCTGGTTTGGGGTATGAACACAATGAAACACGAAAAGGTTAAGAACATTTTAGCACCACACAGCTTTTAGGCCTTTATAATACTGTACATTAAAAACAGCTCCATTTCATTTAATTATAATGATAATCATTATTACTTCTCTTTTTTTGCATAATGTGGATTTTTAAACAATTCCCACCCAGCTTGTTATCACGACCCGGATGTTGGCAGTCACCACATTGCATCTCAAGTCCACCTTTACAATCTTCCACAACAGAAAAGAAGAGAAAAGCAAGCGCTCTACTAAGATCAAGCCTGTGCCTTATGTTTTTGAAACGGAACAGGTTTCATGTTTGCTGGAAGGATGAGAAAAAGGAAATGAAACAAACCAACATGACAAATATTTGCTGAAACAAATGTTTTCTTCTTGCTTTGTCTTCCCTACTCGACTCCACTCTGAATCAGTCCGCTTCCTCCTGGTCTGACTTTCCGTCTGTTTTCCCTTCTCTCGAACTCTCATCCATCAAATGTGTCGTATCCTTGCCCTCGCGTCATCCCGCGTCGAGTCCATCTGCGTACCCAGGCTCCTGCTGTCTCCCTCGTCGTCCTCCCCCACCTCCATCCCTCTGAAACTTGCCTCCCGTCTGTCTGTCGCCTCCTTGTACGCCTCGGCTACATCCCGCTCCCGGCCTCTCATGCCTCCCTCACTTCCATCTCGTAGGATGGTGCCGGCCGCATCCTCCTGCGGGTCCTCGAGATCCGAGTATCCCAGGGGACCCAGGCCCTGCAGGTAGGCCCTCCTCATCAGCAGCTCGGTGGGCTCGAGGCCGGTGCCCTCCCTCTTGGCCGCCTCCCGCTCCTCTGCCTCCCGCTTGCAGTAGGAGTAGCGGTGGTTCATGTGCTGGGAGTAGGAGCCCGAGTGGGAGAAGCGCTTGCCACACTTGTCACACTGGTAGGGCTTCTCGCCCGAGTGCAGGCGCGAGTGCTCGATGAGATGGTGCTTGTGTTTGAAGGCCTTCTTGCAGATCTGGCACTGGTGTGGACGCTTGCCTGCAGAGACACGAGAAACAGGTGGGGGGGAGAGGAGGTGTTACAATGGTGACTAAGAGTTCTCTTCAACAGAGACAAAATACAGACAGCTTGCTGTGGGTTATTCCAAAACATGCGACGGTTGAATCATTCATTCAACTATCAATCTACGTAAATAGTACGTTAATGTAACACACTACAGATGTCCACCATCAAACAATAGTGAAAAGATTTCATACAAAAAAAAAACAAAGTGTGGCTTTGGAAAAGACCGCATCAACACAGTGAAGCACACATTTTTAGACAGCATGCAAGGCAAAGTCACTCCTAGGTTTGCTGTCTCATGAAAACGCTGCGGCTAATTTCAGCCCCTGCTTAGGTGGAAGGTGCTGGTCTATAAGAGGACTCATTACTTTATGCGGTGGTCGTCTGCGACCGTGGCCGGTTAAGCCAGAGAGATCAAATGCCGAGAGCGCCGAGGCAAGGTGAAACCCAAGCAGTCTGGCTCTCGCTGATGGAGTGTTTTCATGACATCATGGACCAGATTCAAATTGACCAGGATTAGAACATCTTGCGCATGATAGTATGACGGGTATATTTGCGGAAGGAACTTCACACCCGTAAAACCTCCCCTGTCTTCCTTGTGTGCGCTCACACCAAAGCGTGGAGCAACACACACACACACACACACACACACACACCACACACACACCACACACACACACACACACACACATATACATACATACATACATACATACATACATACATACATACATACATACACACACCTTCACATGCACTCTCACACATAGAGAGAGCCTTCTGGATTTACTACGACTCTGTACTACCGGATATGTGTCCCATCTGACTTGTATCTAACAGGTTGGGGCTGTCTTCTGCCAAGCTAATAGGCCCATACACTGACACTCATCCAACGCGCACATCCCACGCACACATGCACAAATGCCTTCTGAACCTGTGAACGCCAGTAGTCAAAGACACGTTCAGACAACCACGCACCAGGATGTGCATACACACATGTGCACCGACCCACACAGGCACACACACACACACACACACACACAACACACAAGCAAATCATATCTACAAATAGCTTTGGAATGCATGTAACATCTTCCATAGTTGGCATACCTAAAGTGCCCCCCTGTCCTGACACACGCACACATGCACACACACACACACACACACACGCACACACGCACACACACCCACACACACCCACACACACCCACACACACCCACAGACACGCACACACAGTATGAGACAAAAATAGACGAGACGGAAGATTCCTCGTCAAGCTTCCCTACGCTGACTGACAGGATGGATATGAGTGGGGCATGATGCAACTCGTTGAAACACAGCTAGAATAGGTTATATTTCATATTTTGTAAATTCAGAAATGGCACAGCAATATCATGCTTTCTGTTCAGAAATCCTAAAAGTAAGGTTTGCAGTGTTTGCACCATTGCGTTTGCATCATGAACGCCGTTGACTTTATACAAATTAATTTTTAACCTGTTACACTCACACTAAAATCAAAAAGCAAACATGCAGACACACACTTTCAAGCAGGCACACACTTTCCTTCTTACGTGTCTCTATCGTTTATCTATCTGCATATTGCTCTCTCATTCTCTATTTCTTTCCTATCCTCTGACACTATGAATGGAGTGCCTCCGGAAGAGTTTATTTCTGTGGTATTGTATGTACAGTATATGTAACCCTTAGCATCTTAACACATCCCTACCCCCTGTTGAAAAGAAACAAACATGTTAAAGAACAGGGGTAGGAAAACACAGAACATAAAAAGAAGTAGTAAATAGGAAACACATAATCAAGTATAAAAGCCAGAAGAAGGGAGAGAGGGGGGACTGTGACAAAAACAGGAAAGAATGAAACAAAACGAAACGAGACAGAAAATATACTGCGTGAGGGTACAAAAGCATAGGGGGAGGGGTAAAAAAAAGAAGTATCCAAATGTTATTATACCTGTTGTTGCTCCATATTTGTGTCTGAGGAGGGAACTGCGTCTTCTGGAAATGTTTTTGTCGCACAAGTCACACGCGTACAATACCACTTCAGTCCTTCTTCATCGTCTTCGCTGGACAGGAGCGATTCGTCTGTCAGGTCCTCCAGGCCTGACAGATAGTCGGCGGTGCTGTCAATTAGCTCCCCCTGTGAGTGATAAGCAGATTTTGTTTTGGTGGTTTGTTTTTAGGGTTTTTTTTTTTCCAATACTTTGGGTAAATCCGCCCACCTCCAGGCCCCGCGCCGGCCGGCCGTCACCGCCCCGGCCCCGCGCCACCCACAAAGAGACACCTTATGCTCTCTCTCTATGATCCAAAGTCTGGACAGGGGCTTATCAGACCCAACCTGGGTAAGACCCTTTGAGCCAAAAGACACTTAAATAGGGAACATATGGGGGGGTATTCTAGATGCCACGGGTGTGTGGATCTTTTATGGGGATTGTAATTGATTCATTCTTGCAGTGTGATCCTGTTAACTAATTAATGTTGGGACGTCACAATGATATGCTTCGGTTGTTTTCCAGTCTCACCTGTAAGTCGCTTTGGTTAACTAAATGTGATTGGATATTTAGAGAATCATATAATGTAGACAATGTCTAAAAGACATTTATATTTCTGTGACCATAATTGGAGAGGATGACATTTTTGTGATTAGTTTTTCAGGCAACTTGTAGCGTAGGGATCAGAATAATGTTTACTCGTTGCATGGATCACAAATGAATGACGCTGACGTGTATATTGGACTTACCTGTAAACCTGGTTCCGTTGGTACTTTCTCCTTTGTTGCATTTCTGCAAATGTTGCTGCCACCAGTAGCATAGGTGTAGGCCATGTGGGGGCAGGAAGCTCATTTGGGTCCAGCCCAGGGTAGTGCCTGAGGCTTGGGATGCTAGCCTGGGACATGAAGGTTGGTGGAGGGAAGGTGCCATGCGGTGGCAGGGATGTGTACATATGACCTCCAGCAAATGGATTTATACCAAAAATGGGACTGGTGCTCTTCTCGAGCTGATGGCCCAGTGTTCCCTCCAGTGTTGTTGTCAGAGCCAAGAAACTCCTTCTTGATGTGGGCCAAATCCATAGGCCCAGTCCCTTGTTCTTTGACGTGAGCATCACCGTTGCGTTCAATCATGAAACCATTTGGCCTGGGACGCTTTTCCCCTGTGGAGATCCTCTTGTTGTAGCTGGTCATGTGTTTTGGCAGTGACAGATCCAAGGGTGCATCGCCGTGGTTGTCCTCAGAGGCTAGGCTGTTTGGAGTGTAAGAGCTGCTCTGAGAGTTTTTGGAAGAAGTTGAGGAGAGATTGAGTGGGGATGGAGTGCTGCTCCTCAAGTGATCCATGGGGTCTAGTGGTTTGTCCCCTGTCTGTCTGTTAGCTGTAAACTGGTTCGCCTTTGAAAGTCTGTGCAAGGCATCACCATTGTTGGAGTCTGCAGAGTATGCCATTGCCTGTTGTATTAGGGACACAGGTGACCGATTCAGGTGGTGGTGGACCTCAGGGCCACTGCGGGCCAGGTGGAGGTGACCCTTTTCCTCGGATTGTTTCCGTGGTTGTTTTGGTTCTTCCACTGGGCAAAACCACTCTTTGACAAATTCTTGAGGGAGGCCCACAGCAATGGAAATCTTCAAAAGTTCCTCTGGAGTTGGGCTCAGTGTTCATGGCAAAGTAGGCCTTGAGCACTGATACGTGGTCCTTAAATGGGTTAACGGGGCTGGTTGCTCCCCTCTCTGAGAGAGCACTAGAGAGCAAGACAGCCTGCTGCTCAGATGCCATTGACCCCCTGCGGCTGCTGGGTCCATTCTCCACTGGCTGCAGGACTGCTTTGATCTCCTCATTCATCTTGCACAGGTAGCGCTCATGTTGGTGCAGTGGTATGGGTCCAGGGAAGGCCTCCTTGCAGAACTGACAGGAGAATGGCAGGAACTGGGGCTGGTTATCGTGAGACTTTTCTTCCCCACTGAAGTCCATGGAGTGGTTTGGCTTTTCCTTTTTAATGTCCATCTGCCTTTTGGAGTCATCAATAAGGCTCTTGGCTTCATTGACTTTTTCCAGGGTGTAGTCCTATGATACTCTTGGTGGGGCTGTTCTGACCAAACAACTGGGAAGCCAGCTCTTGAGCAGAGGGCCAACTTGTGCTCCTCCATCTGGGCTCCGAGCTCCTTCATGTAGGCCCTAAGCCTGGTAATCTCCTCAGGGTTCCCATCCATTTTCTGCCTGAACACTGTGTTGTCCACGATCTGGAGGACTTTTTGAACCTCACTCAGGTTGTTCCCAAGTGAACCAGGGTAGCAAAGCAGGGGGTGGTCCAGTTCCCATGCCTCCCAGGTTCTGCAGGGGGCTCTGGGAGGAGCTGTGGATTCCCAAGGGGCTCCCCACCTCCACGGCCATTTCCATTTGTGTACACTCCTGGTCCCCCAAAGCTATGCTGAGAAGCCATCAATAGTCTGTAGTCATTGAAGTCCATTGGCTCTGGTTTGATGTCAAGTGGACACTGTTGGTCTTGTGGGCCTAGAGGACGGCCATTCTCCAGTTTGTGGCGGAGCTGGGCCAGGGCTGGACTGCCTGGGGAAGATGTGGTAGAGTTGGGTGAGGAGCCAGGCTTGGCGCTGTTCCCATTGCGGACTCGTCCATTGATGGCAATCAGGCCGATGCATTTCTTGCTGCTGATATGAGAGCTATAGGACCCAGAGTGGGAAAATCTCTTCTTACAGTTGGAGCACTCATATGGCTTCTCACCTGAAAAGTAAAGACAATTATGTTATTATTATTCACATGGGCTATTGTTCTAAAAATGCTTTATGCTATTTGAGTATTTTTTGCTTTCAGTTGCTCAGTGTGTATTTTGTGAGTGAACGTTTCATTGTGCATGCACATTTGGATGTAGACTTAATTTCCATTCAGCCCCCTCAGCATGCTGAGCTATGTTAGATCCATATGGTGGAATTACTCAGTTATGAAGCAGGTCTACGCAGCTGTTATCAAATGCAGTGAGTCATTCAACAGACAGAAACCAAAGAGGAAACCTTATCCGCATCTATCTTTGTAGCGTGGATCCCCAGTATCTAGAATATTGGAAATAATTGTGTGGTCATGGACTGGACCCAATTTGCAATACCTACCGCTGTGGATGCGAAGATGTTCCTTCAGGTGATGCTTGTATTTGAAAGCCTTTCCACACTCGGTGCATTTGAATTTGCGGTTGCCAGCCCCCTCGTTCATCAGCTGGGGCTGTGGAGATGAAATACATTTAAATATGTAGGAGTTGCTTAACAAAAGGTGGGGAAGAAAGTGAAGCAAATGAGACAATCAGAAAATCTTTGTATCTAACATCTTTGATTATACATCTTAAAAACCTGAACATGAAACAACATGGCAACATGAAACCCATTTCTGTATTCAAAAACCGGCGTGGGTTGACTTTGTTCAAAGGTAACAGTTTAGTGTAGGCATTTCCTTCATTTGAAATTCAGACAGGCAGAGCTAAACAAACAAAAACCATTGAAATGGGAGATGCAGTCCCCAGAGCATTTGCTTAAAGTTTATGCAAAAAAGGGTTATATCGTAAACTGTTTTTCCTACCCAGTGATCTCTTTGAGAGCCCATACATTTGAGTTACAACAAGGATACATTTTGAGTTGAGAAACGGAAGGAGAAATTACTTAAACACAGAAGTTGTTCGTTAATCTCAGCACGGACCAAAAAAAACCTTCCACGCGTCCATGTGCTCTTGTGTTCACCGAGATGATCACATGACCTCTCATTAGTCTTCGTTTAACTATTTAACTAAGAGGAAGTACACAAATAAACAGGCACTTTAAATCATTTGGGGATTATGATACTGCAGATCACTGGGGAAAAGGCCATCTGCTCCTGTTTAAGGCAGTCAGAGGGAAAGACAGGGTGGGTGAGTAAAGGGGGCGGTGGGGGTCAGGTGAGGGGAGGGAGCGGGTTAGAGGCGAGTCACTGCTTCTGTTACGGTGAAGCTCAGGCAAATTTGAGGTCCGAAGCTGACAGGCTTAACTCCGGAAATCTCATTATAATCACAGTATAATTGGAAAATTGAATGATTCACTGCTTATTTACATGGTCCAATATGAGTTTTGGATCACAGAAGCGGTTCAAAAAATACAAACGAAGCTTCACATGCTGCAGCATTAAACCACGTGTTGTTGTTTTATTATACATTTTACTTCCCGTCACTGTGGCGCTCAGAGTAAAAAAAAAATAAATAAAGTGCGATACAGGGCTGTCCCTCGGTGGACAAATAATAAACAGTTAGAATAATAGGAAGAGGCCTATATCTGGAGCTATCTTTATTAGCGCTAATTTCTAATCAAATCTGTTCCAGTTCCAGTTCCAGCAACAGCTGATGTACAAAGTCAGATGGCCCGGGGAAGTCAATATGGTTGCACATCCCACGCACGGCTCACTGTAGGCGGAAGCTTAGGGGGAGCACAGCAAAAATGCAGATGCTAACTAGCAGTGCGAGGTCCGATGATTTTGCGGAGAACTAAAGGGAGAACAACCTCAAAAACACAAAAACGTGATAAAAAAGAATAAACGGGGGGATTTAGCGGGCATGGACCTATAGGTACTCGCTCCAGAGACCTGCTATGGATTTAATAGTGCCCTGGCTGTTCAAAGCAAACGCTCTTCAGATTGATTCTTTCATGAGGAAAGATGGAATAAAGGGCAGCATTGACTATTTAAATGATATGTACTGAGGTACTGAGACTTGTATATATTTTGTGGATGTATCCTCTGTTTTATGTTTGATTTGTTCATGCATGCAATCCCTGTTTTAATTCAGATTTCATTCTATTTTCAAATGCACTTTGCAAACCCCTTTTTTGTGTGTTAAAAGTGAAAGCGTATTATAATGATTATTATTATTATTATGATTATGATTATTATTATTATTATTATTATTATTATTATTAGCATTATAATAAAGAAATACCCAAATTAACACTTGTCGTAACCCAGCAGAAAACATACAAAGAGGACACGTGTCAATAGGATAAAACCACAACAACAACAACAACAACAACAGCCACACAAAGAGAGTGGGTTTTACCTGATCACGGCTGGGCTTGTGCGTGGCCATGTGGCGTTCCAGCTGTGCGCGGTGCATGAAGGTGTCGGAGCACAGCGGACACGGGACGCTCTCCTCGTGCTTCTCGTGGCGGTACTTGATGTGCTCCTTCAGGGAGGTCAGCCGCTTGTAGCCCCGGTCGCAGTACGGGCAGGTCAGGAGCTGGGCAAAGTCGTCCGGCGTGCCGGGCGGCAGGTCTGCGCACGGAGAGGACGGGGACGGGGGGAGGGGGGGGGCGGGGCGGGGGGTCAGGGGTCAGTTTGTGGGAGGTCAGCTAATGGTGTCGTTGTACGCCCGGGTGTAGAGGAGAGGAAGTGGCCCTATGTGATTTGCAGATGTTGAGTTTGCGGGGGGGTCACGGGGGGTCGCATGCCACCGTGTGCTAGCTATGGGTGGACTCGTCCGTATGAGTAAGACCTCAAATGTTTTTTATTCTAGCGTTCAAGATGCAAGATTCAAGAAGGTTATTTATCACGTACACATACACATGCAGGAGATGCAGTGAATGTGCAAATAAATACTACAGATAACATGAATTGGCCAGATCAGAATCAGAATGTTTACAATAATAGTAGAAATTAGAAATATAAAATATATGAAAGGCAGTATAGTAATGTAAAAATCTGAAAAAATATAGTATATAGTGTGATAAATGTATTGGGTCAAGAATGAACTAATAAAACAACCTGAAAGAGGTAAAATATGGAATAGGATATATGTGGAGCTGAAAAGGCCCAAATAAAAGCCTTTTATGATCTTAGTCATGCTGACAAACTAATTATTATCACCTCCCAACACGCTGAACAACATGCGCCATAATCCCGCCATTCTCCACACATCATGTGGATCACACACCGTTTTCGTTTTCATCCTGACCCATGGCCTCCGGAGTCCCCAGCCGGGTCACCTCCTCCGGGGCCTCCGGGTAGATGATGGCGGTGTCCCCGCGCTGCAGGTACTCCGCGATGCTCGCCGGGTGCTCGTCGCTGTCCTCCATCTTGCGCTTCAGGAAGTAGTCGCTGAGCTCGGAGACACCTTCCAGTCCCTTGCCTGCACACCGGAGAGTTACAGAGAGTGGTCAATGAAAGTGGCATGACGTAGGGCTGGGAGACGTCAGGGAGGTCAAGGGGAGCAGTCTTGTTTAACTGGGCTTCAGAGAAAAAACCATTAGGGAACTACTTAGAGGGGGAGTATACGTTTAGGTTTCCCTTAATGACGCCGTATAATGGTTTCTACCAAGAAAAATAAGGTAATAGATAACAGATAATTCCCGCCATTACACGATGCGCGCTGTTAAGTGTGGCATCTTGGCTGGCGAGAACAGCGTTTTTGCAATAAATATCACTTTGCATTTCACTTAGGTAGTGCTAGTGTAGATGGTAATTTGGTTACGGCACAATTAGATCCTCTGACTAAGCTAATCTTATTTCAAATATGCCCTGACCCAATTTAAACAGGAAGATGCAATTAGCAGACGTATCCTGAATAAAAGCTAAACTTCTTATATCATATCGTATTGACTGCATTGGTTTGAGTCGACTCAATATATTTGATACCCAGTGTGAACATTTAAGACAATTAGGTAAACAAATTTATTGGCTTTTTTAAATATTTTAACAATTTCCCGAGGCTTCCCATTAAGGGATAGCTTTGCAGTAAAACACTGTTTTGCTCCTTAAATGCTCAACATTGTAGCCATTAACAGTCCCTTCAGGCGGAACACAGTCTCTTTATAACCAATTTGTAAGAACATCAACCAAAGAAATACGATTCAGGTCAAAACTAAATATTACGGCAAACGTTATTTGCTGTCCCGACTCAAACCGATCAATTTAATTCGGTTATTCATTCGACACATCGCGAGTGGTGCATCCGTCGCGCCTGCTGACCAACAGTACGGTGACTTGTCACGTCACGTCACCTGTTAGGGAAATCACCTGGAAAGCGTGTCTGTCACTTGAGTAGCGTGTGACTAGCCTATAGCCTATAGTCACGGTGCTGCTACTGGCGACTGCACCTCATGGGGACGTTTGTGTGTGTGTGTGTGTGTTGTGTGTGTGTGTGTGGTATGTGTGTGTGTGTGGTATGTGTGGTGTGTGTGTGTGGGGGGGGGGGGGGGGGGGGGGGGGGGGGGGGGCTACCTGTACCATTCCCAACAGCATGCAGGGACCCTTCAGGACCCAGTGGGTGATATTCATCCTGCCTTTCATCTGTGGAAGGAGGAGGAGGAGAGGGAGAAGAGGCATTGAGACCGGGGGAAAAGCCCTTGACTGTGCCTAACGCCGTTTTCAAATAAATTAGAGGTATGACCGCATTGTGGCAGCAGCAGCAGCAGCAGCAGCACTCAGGGCTAAGTCAATTGGAATGCTCCGTGGCTGCGGCGACCTGACAAGCTAACAAGCACCTCTTTGCATTCACCTCGGCTCATAATGTGAAGGTATTTTCCACGTAATGAGGGGGGAGGCCGGCCCAATGCTCTGTGTGTGTGTGTGTGTGTGTGTGTGTGTGTGTGTGTGTGTGTGTGTGTGTGTTGTGTGTGTGTGTGTGTGTGT
This sequence comes from Coryphaenoides rupestris, assembly GCA_002895965.2. Lineage (NCBI taxonomy): Eukaryota > Metazoa > Chordata > Actinopteri > Gadiformes > Macrouridae > Coryphaenoides > Coryphaenoides rupestris. The sequence goes on along the minus strand of PIJE02000926.1, from coordinate 26,436 downwards.
GTGTGTGTGTGTGTGTGGGGTGGGGGGGGGGGGGGGATGGGTGGTTCATATACTGTGCCTATTGTGCTGCCTGCTCCTGGGCTTTTGCATGTGACCTCCTCAACAACGGGAGTCACTTGTATCATAAGCTTTCCCCTTCAAAGGGAGGGATATGTAACCCCCCCCCCCCCCCCCCCCCGCCCTTCACCCAAACCCCAACACCCCTTTTTTCACTCCACCTCCAAAAGGTGGAGGAGGTGTTTCCTAGGGGGTGCAGCGGTTGGGTGAGGTAGGGTCTCTTATAAGGTCACATATACTTTCAATGCTTCCTTCCTCATATGTGTCAAACAGGAAGTGTCCGTGAAGGCTTTTTCATTATTTATTATTCATTACTCGAGCTAATAGAGCCACACAAGATGTCACGAGATGGCCGCCCCCAACGTGTGGGGGCGGTGTTCTGATGTACAGACCTTTTAAAAATAGCTTCTAATTTCCATTATGGTTTAAATTCACAAATTAGCCGTGAAAGGCCAACAGGGTGATGCTGATTTGTTTTCCCGCTTAAACGTTACATTGCATGACACATTCACCGGTGATCCTTGCTGTGTGTGTCTGAAACGTTTGAGCGAAAGAACAGGAACGCTAAATGAGTATAATATAGTCCATTTAACGGCGGAAATTGTCTCATCCCTCAATATGCAGACACATGCTAAATGATAACCCATACATTTAAAGTGCATTTAGTGGAAACCTTTCCATCCTTACGAGGCGAATACCAACCCTGATCTGAAGTTGAGTGAATATCTCTGCATGGAGCTTGTGAGAGAGACAGTACCAAGACAGACCGTGCACTCCCCCCGATCCCTCCCCCGCTCACCCCCCCGCCCCGCCCTCTCCGCAGATAGAGAGGACAGTGGGACGGAGGATCGTTGCCAGACTATTTCTTTTATTTTTATTACAATTAGTGGCATTCTCCAGCATGGAGCTCCTTTGTGGGCTGATGTCTCAGCAGCGAGGAAGCAGAGAGAGAGAGAGAGAGAGAGAGAGAGAGAGTGAGAGAGAGAGAGAGAGAGAGAGAGAGAGGAGAGAGAGGAGCGACAAAGGCCATGTGAGTCTCCACCAACCGTTGCCACTGGTCGGTAGAAATCTACACACTGTACTCAAGTGGTCCATTCTTATTTCCCAGCCTCCCCACGCCCTAACCCCACCTTCTTCTTCACCGGCAAACTCACATACACACACACACACACAGACAGACACACACACTGCGGTATCCAGCCATGTGTGGTGTTGTGTGGTGGTGTGTTGTGTGTGTGTGCGTGGTGCTTGGGGACATAAAATGGATGGCCTCTTTTGTATTGCTTGTCCCAGACCACTTTCTCTTTTTTCTTTTTCTTTCTTTTTTTTGTTCCTCGAGAGGACAAGATGGATTAGAGTCGAGAGTCGTATGATGAGCCTTTCATTTCTGTTTGTGGTTCCGCCTGTTTCCACCTCCTGCACATCGTCGGCCACAAATGTACTTCTGCTTTTTACTTCACCTTTTCATCACCTTAAAGTCACTACCCTCTGTCGTGGTGACTCCAAACAAAAATATGCGCAGTTTCAATAACTCGGAACAAGTCTGCTTCCCTAATCTCCCCTCTTGGTCTTTTTTGTTGTATTCTCTCAGGCAAATTGCAGTAACTTTACCCGTGAAAAGTTGCCGATGAGGGATTTCATATTTTCCACTTGTGTTAACGAAGGGAATAATGAGCCGATAGGTTCAACAGTGCAATAGTTCAAATCACATTAAAAGTTGAACAAACTAACTGAAGCAGATGTGCTAAACGGGCGTTGGTTTCTGTAACCGCTCTCGTGTGATGACGATAATAATAAGGCGGCTCGTGAGCCTTGCGGTGCATTAGCGCTTCCATTTCATTTACATTTCAGCTTTCGGACTCGCTTGGTTGTTTTCCGGGGAAACCGGGCTCAGTGTATTCCTGAGCTCGGCCGGGTGCTTCACGCTAGTGATTGACAGCACCCGGCGAGGTCATTAGCGGAGACGGATAGGCCACGCCAGTCGGCAGTTTTGTTTAGTTTTTTTTCTTTAATTTTTTTCCAAACCGGATGTCTCGCAGTTCTCGCCGCACTCGGTATCTGTCAGGCAGCCCTAGAAGGGTGGGCCTATTATGCATGTAAATGACCATCATAAAGCTCCACATTTCATTTAGGGGCTGTTAATGAGTCCTGCGAAGGGCTCCGCTCGCATTGGCTCCGCTCGCTCTCCCTTAACTATTAAAAGTATTTGTCTTTGTGTCACTGGTGATGACACTGGGTGTCCTGTCACAGTGTGCACTAGGTGGGGGTGGTGTGAGTGTAGGATGAGTAAAGGGGCCTTCAGATTTTTGGGGCCATACACGTCCATCGTCGGACAGGTAGTCCAAGGACATTGAGCGGCAGTTCAGTTTCTGATGTGGGTGAACAACTTGTTTAGTTTTGTCATATATATAAGATATATATAGAGTATGTATATATATACAGTATATATATATATATATATACTATGTATACAGTATATCTTTGTCTTTCACAGGACTAACACGTGATAAGATGATGAACGAGCACTCTGAAGAACGCCGGAGGTGCAATAGTGTGAGAAACTGTGGTGGTGCCTAATAGCAGTGTGAGAAACGGGGTGTGGGTTCAGCTGTACGCATGACGTGGCCTCCAGAGTATGAGGT
>PIJE02000925.1:188565-201065 GCA_002895965.2 Coryphaenoides rupestris | reverse complement strand
GTGGTTGACGTGCAGATAGAGTTTTTATGATGTGTTTTACACACATCATCCATCATACTTCTGTCTCCGTCTCCACTAAATGACCATGAGAGGTGTTTTCGCGAGATGAGATCTCATGTGTCATGTTGTCATGTGACACTGACTGGACCCTGACAGGCTGCCGCTAAACGGCTAAACGGCTAAATGGCTAAACGGCTAGATGCTGCGTCGCGTTCCAGCGCGTTCCACGTAGCTGTGTATGTGTGTATGCGTGTGTTGCGTGTGTGTGTGTGTGTGTGTGTGTGTCTGTGTGTGTGTGTGTCTGTGCCTGTGTCTCTAATATGTGTGTGAGTGTGTGTCTATGTGTGTGTGTGTGTGTGTGTGTGTGCGCGCGCGTGTCCCTGCCATGCACATTGTGTGTGTGTGTGTGTGTGTGTGTCACGGTGTCAGCAGATGCTTCTCATGAATATCATATACATGTCATTATCACTCTCTGCCGGTATTTCCTCATAAATACCGTACAAACCCAAAAATGGTTTCCTGACCGATACTCCGGGCTGCGTGTCGACTGAAACTGAACAGGGCAGTCATGAGGTCAGCGAAGGGAACTCATGAGCTCACGTGTCTCATATTCACTGTAGAACTCAAGCGGCCGCCCACTTTTATTACCACCTGCTCCGCACCGCACCTGTGTCAGGTGTGTGTGTGTGTGTGTGTGTGGTGTGTGTGTGTGTGTGTGTGTGTGCGTGTGCAGTGTGACGTGGCAGTGACTGCGCTGGTCGTCGGTGCTGTAAGCGTTGCTCAGACCAGATGGTGTGTGTGTGTACCTGCGTCATTCCTGTGTGACTTCAGAGAGCGTGGGAAAGCAAAACAGAACCTGCATTTCTTCCTCATTCCTGGGCGCCTGCGTGCCTGCATGTCGCATCCCCTGCATTCCTGGCCCGCTGTCACTGCATACCTGCACGTGCCGCAGGTATGCAGAGCCGTGTCCATTGTGGCACGACGAGGCGCGCGGGCGGCCCCGGGGGCCACTAGGCCTCTGTTATAGGCGGTCAGGCTGCGCCGGTTTAAAAAAAATGCAATAACAAATGTCAACACAAAAATTTAGACTCCGAGAGAGAGATAAGGCAGAGGAGGGGGGGGGAGGGGGCCAGCCTAAACAGTTATTAGTTATTTTTCCCCCCCGTGAAATGAGACATTTATTGTGAGGAGAAATATGATGTTGTTGTCTCCACGGATTCCTTGGGAATATTGATATTGAGGAAGGAGCAAACAAAATTATGATTTATTAGAATAAATTGTCTGGAGTCGTGCTGCGCGTTGCCGTGTTGACAGGCAACAAAAAGTTTTATGTGCATGTGGTCCTTATTTAGCATGTGTGTGTGTGTGTGTGTGTGTGTGTGTCAGCGCATGTGTGTGCGTGTGTGTGTGTGACTGTACATGTGTGTGTGGGTATGTGTGTCTTTGTGTGTGTGTGTGTGTGTGTGTGTATGTATATGTGTGTTTTTTAACCCATTTGCATGTAGTAGGCTAGTATGTGTTTGGTGGGGAGTGGTGGCGATATGTTGCCTGTCGGGTCGAGGGTGCAGATTTAACTCTGGATCGCTAAACATTGACAGGGCCGAGGAATCAAAAGAATGCTGGCAATATGGCAGCACCCTGGGGGGTGAGGGGCCCCCACCCGGTAAGGAGCACCCACCCGTGGCAGAGTCAAAAACCCACCACACCACCACCACCACTTCAGACACGAGCCAGACATTACACTCTGCCCACTTTCCATTGTTAAAGGGGCCTCCTACCCGATTTTGTACCGATCTTTTAAAGGGATTTAAAGGGGACATATTGTGCCACCAGGTGTGAGCGTGATTAGCCACTGCAAGCCGTTTCACAATTGCCATGTGATTACCGTCCAGTGACATCACAAGTGGGAATGTCCACCTAGATGTATGATTACTAGATCAGTCTACCAGCCTACCCAGTGGACTGTACCGACAGGTAAACTGATCTAGTCAGCATAGGTCGAAGTGGACATTCCCACTTGTGATGTCACTAGACGGTAGTCACATGGCAATTGTGAAACGGCTTGCAATGGCTAATCACGCTCACACCGGGTGGCATAATTTGTCCCCTTTAATGGTCTCTAAGTTGCCGAACAAAAGCGACAAAAAAAAACGTTCTGTGGATTCAAATACAGATATTCCCACCCCTGGGAATATCCGGGCAAATGGCTTTTTTCCCTGGGACTTCCAGGAGGGAATTAAAATAACTACAAGCACAGTAGTTGTCAGTGCCCTCCCCATTTATTCCGTAAATATTAAAATCTGAAACTCGGTACAAAAGTAGCTGAGCTTATATATCTGCCTCTCTCTCTCTCTCTCTCTCTGAATGCTCTCTGACCCTCTGAGGCAAACAAAGTTCCTGTCACCTGTCATCACAATGCACCATGGATGTTTGAAATGGTAAATTGGAGTAAATGGACAATATTATTATGCAATTCGTGTCTGGTAGTTTATTCTGAGCGATTTCGCTTGTGTTTTCCAGGTGCATTGGGGGACGGCAGTAGCTCGGGACAGGACGCTATGATGCTCATGCAATATGATGACACTCTGAGCTAATAAAAAGGAGGCTATATTTATTAAGTGGGGGGATTCACGTTCCCCGTTCTCCAGTCTCCGTTTTGGAACGGCGTGAGTCAAAACTAAAAACAGGATGGCAGACAGATCGGTGACAGGCACCAGGGTAGCAGCAGCACACAGAGAGAGAGAGAGAGAGAGAGAGAGAGAGAGAGAGAGAGAGAGAGAGAGAGAGAGAGAGAGAGAGAGAGAGAGAGAGACACACACACACACACGTAAAGACACTGTCGTGGAAACAAAGACATTTTGGGACGATGATCTATGAAGGCTTGTTTGGCTGTGTGTATGTGTGTATGAGTCTTTGTGCATGTGTGTGTGTGTGTGTGTGTGTGTGTGTGTGTGTCTATCAGTTTGGTGTGGGTGTGTGTGTGTATCAGTTTGGTCTGTGTGTGTTTCTGTGTGTGTGTGTGTGTGTGTGTGTGTGTGTGTGTGTGTGTGTATTAGTTTGGTGTGTGTGTGTGTGTGTCTATCAGTTTGGTGTGTGTGTATCAGTTTGGTGTGTGTGTGTGTATCAGTTTGGTCTGTGTGTGTGTGTGTGTGTGTGTGTGTATCAGTGTCATGTGTATGTATTTGTGTGTGTTTGACAATCTGTCTGGTTATACCTTTGTATTTATGGCTGTCAACCTTTGACCCGTGCCATTAACGGGACGATTGGAGTGAGTGGCAGGGGTCAGGGGTCACAGCCGCCCATCCATGCCCCCTGTGCCTCCTCCTCCTCTCCCCCGATGACACAGTAATGAATATCACGGTGATATCACGATCACCGATGAAACCCATGGAAACGCAATCACACAGTCCTCTCATGAAATCATATATTGATGAAAGAATGCGTGGGTATTCATGCATGGACATGGACACACACACACATGCTCACAAACACACACACACCCATTGAGCTACCGCCCTCACACACAGATGCACACACACACACACACACACACATACACAACACCCACTCAAACACACACACACACACACACACACACACACACACTCACTCTCGTGAGCACACACACACACACACACACCATACAAACACACACACACACATCATACAAACACACACACACTTCCATCCAGTCACACACACACACAGAGACCCACCCACAAACACACACACACACACCCACTCAACTACCCCGTACCCACACACACACACACACACACACACACCCACTCAACTAACCCGTACCCCCCCCCCCCCCCCCCCCCCACACACACACACACACACAGAGCCACACAAAGACCTCATCCAGGTCCAATTGGTGGATAAACACATTACATAATCCCATGCCAGTGGCTATTAACTGCTGCACATTTAAAAGAGGAAAAACCAATATGAAATTTCCTCTAAAAGGAAGGACTGGCTGCTGTGGATAAACAGTGCAAAGGCTGTGTGTGTATGTGTGTGTGTGTGTGTGTGTGTGTGTGTGTGTGTGTGTGTGTGTGTGTGTGTGTGTGTGTGTGTGTGTGAGCGGTTGGTTGGTTGGTGGGAAGCTTCTAGGGACAGTCCAGTCCTGTCCGGTAAGCCTGCTGATGTAGCTGCAGGTTACAGGAAGCCCCCGGGTGTGTGTGTGTGTGTGTGTGTGTGTGTGTGTGTGTGTGTGTGTGTGTGTGTGTGTGTGTGTGTGTGTGTATGTGTGTGTGTGAGGGGAGTGTTGGGCAGGCAGTCCGCAACCACCACCACCACCAGAACCAGAACAATGTCCTCATCTGTCCACGGCAGTGAAATAAATCCAATCTCACTTCCCCTTGCTGACGAGATACACACACACACACACACACACACACACACACACACACACACACACACACACACACACACACACACACACACACACACACACACACACACTGACCTCGTAGACACACTGATCGATATGCAGCATTTAGCGCGTGCACGTGTGTGTCTGTGTTTGGTTGAGTGTGTGTGTGTGTGTGTGTGTGTGTGGCCTGTGTGTGTGTGTGTGTGTGCAGCGCGGATATAAAACAAATTTTATTGCCTCTTACCGAGTGTGTCCCCAATGTTGGATGTCAGATCATGTCCCCCCCCCCCCCCCCCCCGCCCCACCCCACACTGGGCTCAAGGGGATTATTTAAATATGACCTTCAGAAGGGAGCGATCTTGCCTGTCTCACACACACACACACACACACACACACACACACACACACACACACACTCAACGAAACACACACATACACACACACACACACACACGCTGGTGGTGGTGGCAGCAGCAGCTAGCTAGCAGGAGTCACTACAATCTCCCATTGGCACAGAGACTATACTATAGATCTGTATATTATAGAATAGTCACTATTTATCTGTCATTATTGTGTGTGTTTGTGTGCAAGTGTGTGTTTGTGTGCAAGTGTGTGTGCGTGTGTGCGTGTGTGTGTGTGTGTGTCTATCTGTATGTGCGCGTGCGCCTACTGTGCACTTGCAGTAATTAACCAATCAAGTCATTCGGGGGGGATTCTCATCATTCATGTCACAAAAAGCCTCATCGTCATCATCATCATTGGCAGCAATACCACCTCATTGGACCAGACCATGCCTGCTGGGGGCGGGGCGTCTTACGTAGGGGGGAGTGTGTGTGTGTGTGTGGGGGGTGGGGGGGGGCAGTGCCATTTATCTCCAAACCCAACGGTTTGGAGATAGGGGCGGGGTTAGCGGCGTGCTACTCCACCACTTCCTCCCTGCTAACACGGTGAGGTTTGATTAGAGTGATTAGAGGACAGGTAAGGGCAGGTAAACACGGCAATCTACGGCAAGAGATAAGGAGCCGTGGGGGCAGTGGGGGGCAGGGAGGGGGCCGAGGGTTAGGAGGGGGGGGTGACATCATCTCCACATGCAGTGATTTGTCCCCAGTGCGGGTCAAAGGTCCACGGCCGAGGTGCTCTGTGGTCAGCGGTGTGCCAAAGAGTAGCACGACAACTCCAAAGCACCAAAGTGTATGGTGCTGTGGAGCTAACCCACACACACACACACTGGTCTCCAGAGAATCTCAACACGAGTGTGTGTGTGTGTGTGTGTGGGGTGGGGGGAGGTGGGTGTGGTCTGGTGGTGGCCTGTTTATAAACTCCACCGCTTGGCAACGAAGAAGGAGATGGTATACAAAAGTATAAAAATATACCCTAACCCTAACCCACCACCATCCCCACCACCGTGTGTGTGTGTGTGTGTGCGTGTGTGTGTGTGTGCGTGTGTGTGTGTGTGTGTGGGGTTGGGGGTGAGTGATGATAGAGGTTACGAGGTTGGGGCACGGCTAAAAAGGGGCAACAAACAAACAAACAAACAAACAAACACACCCTGTTTGTCACCCAATCACCCCGACTAACCTCGCCCCCACCCCCTGCCCCGACACACACACACACACACACACACACACACACACACACACACACACTCTCTCTCCTTGCAGTGACCGCTACTCAAGCCACCACGTCGTGCTTTCAGAACAAGAGGTCACAGGGTCAAACCAGTGGTGAGAGTAGTGTGTGTGTGTGTGTGTGTGCGCGCATGCATGTGTGCGTGTGTGTGTGTGTGTGTGTGTGTGTGTGGTGTGTGTGTGTGTGTGTGTGTGCCCACATGAAAGGCCGCCCACGCTTCTGGAGGATGAGGCCGGAGGTCTAATTCTACGTTGGTTTGCTATTCCAGACGCCGGCTAAATCAGACGCTGGCTCGAAGTCTCCAAGTCTAAAGACCACCATACAGTGCAGCACTTTTCCCACAGCCTTGGGAATAGCATGCGTAGGAAAACACTCACGTCTCAGTGAGGGGAGGGTGGCCATCTTTGGTGAAAAAGCCCGCCCCCTTCCGGAAACGACTCTTCGTACACATCATATTATATTCAGGCCAGACGAGGTACTGGGTTTCCTGGCTTGAGGCCCGAACCTCGACCGACTCGCTCCTAAAACCACTCGCCTCTGAATGCGCTGGAGGAAGTAGATGATGAACGCATTCATCATATTCATATTATTCGTATTATCGTTCAATATGAACTGACACACCAACGTATCGGAATCAGAATCAGAATCAGAAACAGGTATGTGCTTTTGTGAAGTTGGTGCAAAACATTGAACATTAAACAGAGAGTAATAATATAGAAATTATATATTGTCATACTGTAAGTAAGGCTGGGCAATGATATACAGTATCTAGTAGATATCATCATTTTGGACATCGAGATATGGCATTAGTGTCGTCTTCTCCTGGTTTTAAAGGCTAGCATTACGGTGAAGTGATGTCATTTTCTGAACTGAACTGAATTATTTGCCTTTATTTCCACGTAGTAATTATTATTACCAATGTTTTTTATACTCAAATTGATCAAAAATCATGATTAAAAAAAGGAAATTGCGCTTACAAATGTAAAATGTTGTTACAATGTGGTCATTTTAAGGGTGTTATTTCAATAGACTATTATTTATTTCTTGGATTACCAGAAAACATGCTATATCATGATATATATGTATATATTGTTGTGTCGATATATAATCGGACCTATATATCGGACCTACTGTATATATCGTGGTACAGGTAGGCGTGTGTGTGTGTTACAAATAACTTCCACAGAGGGGGGGGGGGGGTATATTTAGCAGAGCAGAGAGTGCCGTCGTTCCACGCGGCTCCACGTCAGATGGAAAGCCGCCCGGCAACAGCACCGGGTGACCCATAAAGTGAATTACGATTGGCCCGGGGAACCGGTTCCGGGTGGACCCCTCGAAAGTGCTGAAAAAATCGAGCACTCGGGTGAGAAAATAAAAGAAAAGAAAACACGTTTTGTTCTCTGTGACATTGCAAAAGACAATAAAGTGAAAGGATGGAGTAACGACGAAAGTGATCATTAATAGCATCATCAACGCCCTTATGAGTGAAACGCCGATAACGTAGCGTGGCTAATTAAGAGTGTTAGGGCCGCTGTACGATCCTCCGGGCTCGACGTACAGCGACTGAACGATCAAGCAGCCAGCAGCCAGTGAAATGAAGCCAGGATGGAGTTGGGGGAGTCCATCAGACTGGTCAGATCACACACACACATAGCACACAGCATCCTTATCTGGCTAACGGCGTCACAAAGACCATTACATCCACTCAATCGCCACCGTGTGTGTGCTAATGTGTGTGTGAGCGTGTGTGTGTGTGTGTGTGTGTGTGTGTGTTTATTCATGACCCTGTTTAGCACACACACACACACGCACACACACACACACACACACACACACACACACATGTGCCCATAGGCTGCTACCCACGCATCGAGATCTGGTTCTGGGGGTGTGTCTGGAATGGTTGGCTGCATTAGAATTCTCGCCTTCACACACACCAACCACAACACAGCACACACACACACACTGGCCAGGCTTCTCCTAATGAGCATCTTGACAGAGAGGAAGGATGGGAGGATGGAGGATTGGGAGACTGGAGACTGGGGAAGCTGGACAACTGGGATGCTAGGGGCTGGGGGAATGGGGAGCTGGGAGGCTGGGAGGCTGGGAAGCTGGGATGCTAGGGGCCGGGGGAATGGGGAGCTGGGAGGCTGGGAGCTGGGAGGCTGGAGGCTGGGGAGGTGGAGGTTGGGGAGCTGGAGGCCCAAAGGACTGGGAGGATAAGAAGCTGGGAGGATAGGAGGCTGGGAGGATAGGAGGCTGGGAGGCTGGGAGGATAGGAGGATAGGAGGCTGGGAGGATGGCAGGATGGGAGGATGGGAGGCTGGGAGGATGGGAGGATGGGAGGCTGGGAGGATGGGAGGATGGGAGGATGGGAGGCTGGGAGGTTGGGAGGCTGGGAGGCTTATCATGGCCCTGCAGGGCAGCACTAATCTGGGACACCCCGACATTCAGGTTTAGAGAAGATTAGGCCAGAGTACGCCTCTATCTCTATCCTCATGGACACATGGATCATGGTGGGTGGGTGGTACTGGTGGGGGGTGGTGGGTGGTGCTGGTGGTGGTGGTGGTGGTGGCGGCGATGGGTGGGGGGGCATGGTCCTTGGACCCCATAAACCATGGATGGGGGATGTTGCGTGGGGGCTTTTAGTAGGACAGTAGGGGTTGTGGGTCGTCATAGATCAGGGTGGACTCTAGCGGGGTGCTGCTGCCTGTCTGAACCCCGGTATCCCCCTGAAGACATCTAATCCTGTCTGGGAGATAAGCCCTGGTGGGGGGTGGAGGGTGTGTGGGGGTGTTGGGGGGGCTCGGCCTGTCTGCCATGGAGCTCAGGGTGGAGGATGGAGGAGACCACCGGGCACAAGGATTGAGTCACCAAATGAAATTACTTATAGCGCCTCTCTCTCTCTCTCTTTGTAAAAGGCAAAAGTAAGTGATTGTGCTTTAAACGGCAGGCGTGTGCGTGTGTGTGTGTGTGTGTGTGTGTGAGGCAGTGTGTGTGTGTGTGTGTGTGTGTGTGTGTGTGTGTGTCAGCGTGAATATGTGTGTGTGTGTGTGTGCATGTGTATGAGTATCTGTGTGTGGTGTGTGTGACACAGTGCATGTGTGTGTGTGTGTGTGTATGTGTGTTTGTGTGCGCATGGGTATGTGCATGTGTGTGTGTTTGTGATACAGTGCATGTGTGTGTGTGTCTCTCCCTCTCTCTCTCTCTCTCGCTCTCTCAGCTTTTCCCTCCGTACAGACGTGTGTCAGATGCAGCCCAGACTCCGGAGAGAACCACTTTATTGGGGCTCTGCGATACAACCGACCACGCCTTGAAACGCAAAGCCACCGAAATGCCACACACACACACACACACACACACACACACACACACACACACACGCCCCGAGACAGTCTCATTTGACAGTCGTAAAACGAAACGACAAAAATGTCAACTCTAGACTAAAGCACCCAGCGTGTGTCAGGTCCTTCTGGGGTTCTGCTGGGTCATGTTTTTGGGGGGTAGAGGGTGACCTGAGCTGTGAGCCCACCACCATGTGTGTGTGTTGTGTGTGTGTGTGTGTGTGTGTGTGTGTGTGTATTTATGTCTCTGGAGGCATGGAGTCAGCTGCTACCACTTGCCAGCCCCCCCCCCCCCCCCCGCCGTCTCCCCTCCCAGCACAGCAAGAAACTCCACTCAAAACACACGACCCTGCTGCCTGCCTCTGTCTGAGGAGTCACGGCTGGACCACGGCCAGAACCACCACCAGCCTCAATATTACCTTTCATCATCATGTGCAATACTACTTCTCACTGCTACTTCTCAATACCTTTGCCAACTTGTTTTGTTAACTGAATATCTGATATTTTTTTCCTTGGGCTTATTCACTGTACATTTGTAAATGTATAATTTTTTTCTATTGTTTATTATTCTATTGCTGTGCTTATGTTGTTGGTATTTTGCGCAACCTCTGCCACATGAATTTCCTTTGGGATTAATAAAGTTCTATATTATCTTATCTTATCTTATCTTATCTTAATTGTACAATTGGACTATTATTGGACTTACAATTGCACTCGACTTACAGGGGATAGGAGCTTCAATTACACGAGGAAATCGGCTACACAGCAATGCAACTATCTACTTGTTACCAGTTAACTATTTATGCTAAGTATAAGAATATGTACTCTACCGCGAACACCGGACACTTTTACTGACAGTTTTTGCACCACCAGCCAGAGTATTGCTACATTACTTGTCACATTTTGCTGTAATTTTTCCCGTACTTATTAGGCACTATATTACTAATTGTTCAGAGTTGTTTTTAGAATTTATGTTTAGGAGAATACTTTTTACGGTACTTACTCGGTACTATTACTAATTGTGTAGAGTTGTTTTAGAATTTATGTTTTCGAGGAATACTGCAGGAGTGAATGCGGAGTAAGCTTTCCATTGTACTTGTTACATATGGCAATAAAGAAATCTCGACTACATTTGTCTACATCTGCTGCTAGGAGCCTATTAAAACTATATAAAGTATTAAGCAAGCACTGAACACACTACGGTTAACTTGAACGCGAACTGAGAGAGTATCGGATGCATATGATACAATTACCACGAACGGATTTCAAAGGAATTATTGTATATGCTTCCTCTGTGTTTATGTTCCCAGTATTTTCCATATTTTTGTATACTCAGACCATAAACTCAGTTCTTTGACAGTTCTTTGTGTGTATTTCAAGCGTGCAGCATCTGAAGTATAACCAGTTGGGTTTTTAAGTAGTTTTTATGGCGAGCTCGCGCGGGGTACGTCGTACAAAGAATATTGGCTTTAACTCTAACAAATCCACAACAAAACACCCTCCAATAAAAACACGCGCAGACTGCCTTTCCCTCTCTTGTGGTTCAAGACCATGGCTGTGAAGTGCACTTCACGTGCACGTCATCTGTGTGTGTGTGTGTGTGCGGTGTGTGTGTGTGTGTATGTACATGTTTGTCCCGTGTGTGTGTGTGTGTGTGAGTGCAAGAGCATGTGTATACGAACTTCCATGCCTGTGTCTGTGTTCTTTTTGTGTCTCCCTATGTGTGTGTGTGTGTGTGTGTGTATGTATTCTTCCCCAGATGTGTGTGTGTGTGTGTTGTGTGTGTGTATTTTCCCGTCATTGTTGCCTGCTGAGCGTAGCACAAGGACCTTTTCATACACCACCACCACCAGCACCAGCACCAACACCACCAACACCACCACCACCACCACCAGCACCACCAGCACCACCACCAGGCTGCTGCAGTCTGTAGCATGTCCACTCTCCCTGCAACGACAAACCACTGCAGTACCGGCCTGCCCCTCCCTCCCTCACTGCCTCCCTCCGTCCCTCCCTTCTCCATCCCCCTCTCTCTCTCTCTCTTACTCATTCTCTAACTCGGTCTTCTCTATTGCTCTCCCTCTCCCCCTCCCTCCCTCCCGCTCAGCCCCGCCTTCAGGTGTGTGTGTGTGTGTGTGTGTGTCTGTGATTGTATACTGTACTGTATACACATTAAAGATTAGCTGTATGCGCTATATAATGAGAATGGGGAGAGAGAGAAAGTGTGAGGGAGAAGGAGAGAGAGAGGGAGAGAGAGAGAGAGAGAGAGAGGGAGGGAGGTGAAGAATAAACCTGCATGTATCTGCGTATTCCCTGACAGCTCTGGGAGGGGGATGCATGTGTGTGCATATATATATACTGTATGTGTGTGTGTGTGTGAGCGTGAGTGCGTGTGTATGTGTGTGTGTGTGTGTGTGTGTCTGTGCATGTTGTGAAAGTGATAAAGAAGAGGAGGAGGAGGAGGAGGAGGAGAAGGGGAGGGGGGGACATATATCACCACGCCCCCTCCTCCCACGGCCAGAACCACCACCAGCCTCAATATTACCTTTCATCATCATGTGCAATACTACTTCTCACTGCTACTTCTCAATACCTTTGCCAACTTGTTTTGCTAACTGAATATCTGATATTTTTTTCCTTGTGCTTATTCACTGTACATTTGTAAATGTAGAATTTTTTTCTATTGTTTATTATTCTATTGCTGTGCTTATGTTGTTGGTATTTTGCACAACCTCTGCCACATGAATTTCCTTTGGGATTAATAAAGTTCTATATTATCTTATCTTATCTTATCTTATCTTAATTGTACAATTGGACTATTATTGGACTTACAATTGCACTCGACTTACAGGGGATATACATTGATCATTATACTTTATCAAGACATGTTGCTGCTACTATCTACTTGTTACCAGTTACTATTTTATGCTCGTATAAGAATATTACTCTACCGCACGCGGACACTTTTACTACAGTTTTGCACCACCAGCCAGAGTATTGCTACATTACTTGTCACATTTTGCTGTAATTTTTCCCGTACTTATTAGGTACTACATTACTAATTGTTCAGAGTTGTTTTAGAATTCATGTTTAGGAGAATACTGTTTAGAAGAATACTTTTTACGGTACTTACTCGGTACTATTACTAA
>PIJE02000925.1:166065-186065 GCA_002895965.2 Coryphaenoides rupestris | reverse complement strand
TCTATATTTTGTCTCCCCGTCTCATTCGGGTCAATATAATTATTGCATTGTATAAAGAGAGATGTTGGCTGTTGGCTGTTGCTGTGTTGTGCAGGGCCATGGAACTGTAGTCTTGCTGCAATATGTTTAACCCTTTAGATGCTTAGCAAGCGCTTCTTTGCAGAGACTGCGGGAGACTACATGAGCTGACAACCAGTAGACCAACTAGTGCGTGCAATATAATGCTCTAATGTTTGTCATATTTTCCACCATTAAACTGGCTATGCTGGTTTTATGACATGGTTAATGTGTGTACACGGTGGAACAAAAAACCAATAGCCTACTATCATCTGTTAAAGTTGTACATGTCAACAATCACACAAACTTCAAAGCAAGTGCAAAGTCCACACTGGAGTAATAATAGATGAATAACCAGCACACACTCCTAATATATCTCTTTATAATGGGGAACTCCAAACGCGGACACTTCACTGTCTCTATCATATAGGGTTCACCTACAGTATATCATATAGGGTCCATCTCAAAACGTGTCTTTCCACAGCAACCGTAGAGATAGATAGATATATATCTATATAGATCTATATAGATATATATATATATAGATAGATAGATAGATACATGCAAGTTGGTGTTTTTTTTTTTTTCTTAAATGGAGAGCAGTGGAAACAAAGTGATCATTCCACCTGACGTGAAGTGTGCGAAACTGCAGGTCGTGGAGCTGAGTGACGAGATCAGCATCAGATCATTGATCATCAATGGTCATCATCATCATCAATGGTCATCACCGACGGGAAACTGATACCTTTGATTGAATCACACCCGGGCCCGTACAATCATCACCACCCACTACCCACTACAACACCTAACACCTCACAGCGCAGTACAGGGGGCTGCTACTGCGCCTGGGCAAAGCCATTGTCTGACGGGTCTATTCTAGGAGGACCGATCCCGCACGCTTACCATCACAATAATGACGAGATAACGCAGGAACAGTGGAGAACGGAACAGGCATATAGGAGCCACTATAATAAGTTTTATTCTAGGCCGATTTGGTGTTATTGATCCTCTGATCGATGAGGCAGGGGGGGGGGGGGGGGGGTGTGTGTGCAGCAATGAGGCTGTATAATAAACGCGCTATGTGGCATGGAAGCGGGGTGCAGGTGCAGGTGCGGGTCTTACCGGCCACCGTGTATCTGTCCATGTAGTTCAGGACGTTCCCGAAGCTCAGGATGCCGGCGGCGGCGGTCGGCGTGCAGCACCGGAGCAGCGCGGCGCGGAATTTGTGGCCGGGCTTGCACGGGCGGAGGTCCGGGCCGGGGCCGGATCTCATCATGAGACCGACCCCCCCGCCGCCGACACCACCGCCGCCGCCACCGACGCCGGCACTCATGCTGCCGGAGAGCGTGTGCACCTCGTCCGAGCTGCTGGCGCCGCCGCTGCCGCTGCCGCTGCCGCTGCTGCTGTTGCTGCATCCCTCGATCTCGCATCCGTCGCTCTCCACGCACATCTTCTTCTGCTTCTTCTTCTTCTTCTTGCCGCACGAAAGATCCAGCGCGAAGCCGGGCGACGAGACGCAAGTGGGGGGTAAATAAGGCGGAAAAAGGAGGAAAAAAAATGAAAGGGGGGAAAATGAGTGGACAGATCCGACGTGGTGGTGGAGGTTGGGTCCGTCTGTGGTGTGTGACAGCGTTAGCCGCGCTGAGACGCGTGTGTGGAGGAGTGCGTAAAGCAGAGACGCGCGGCCCGTGTCATATCTCTAGCGCCGCTAAGTGCTGCTGCTGCTGCTGCTGCTGCTGCTGCGGTGACTGACAAGCCAACGCGCTCCTGGTTGTTGTTTTTTTTCTTTCGGGTTTTTTTTTTCCTCTCTCCCCAAAAGTGCGCGTTTTGGGGGCGGGGTCTAGCGCTAGACCACGCCCCCCCCCCGCTGTCAGTCAAAGGGGGCGGGGCAGCAGCAGCAGGAGCGCGGCACCTGAGTCTACTGTACTGTACTGTAGTAGGAATTGCAACCGGAGCGGCGCGCTGCTGCGGGCTCAGGTATGTCGACGACGTCATGACGCGGTGTCGCTCCGCCGGGTGTCGCACCTTCGGAGATGTCAGTGTTTCGTGTGTATGTGTCTCAGTTTGGGCTGTGAGATGAGATAAGATAGTGTGGAGACGGCTCACACTTTGAGAATTACGAATTACGTTATTAAGTTCTAAATGTGTTAAATTGTTAGTAGTCATATATTAATGTGTGATATATTAAAAAGTGTTTTTGGGGAACGTAGTACTGAAACCATGGTTGACATGGCTGTTTGGTTTGATGACCCCAGCGTTAAATTTCATGCTCAGTAAGTCTGTCTCACGGTTTTGCGAGGCAATAAAAAGACTGTTTGCTTCTTATTTCTCCAACCGCCACATTGGTGTCAGAAGTGGGATTGTTGCTACAGTCCATGAAGATGGCGTCATTGGGGAGAAGTTATGAAGAGGAGCTCGGCTAGATCGAAGACGTACAGTAATTGCGCGGCTACAGACAGACCTTCACCAGGAGACGATTGGCTACAGCTGGGAGAAGATGGACCGCGAAGAGCAGGCCGACGGTTCCAGCGCTCCCCGCTGCCATCGAGGGGCTCCATGGTCCGGTGAACGTTGAAGCAGACGCTGTCGAGAGGCCGCCGCCCACCCGGACTTCACCACCGGCCGCCGCCGCCGTTCCACCGCCGGCCGACCGCCATCCCATCACCTACCGCCGTTCCATCGCTGGCCATCGCCACTACAACACCAGCACCCCCTGCTGATGTGATGCTGCCGTCGCCAAGGACCACCTTTAAGCTCCCACGGCACGCTGGCATCACGGCCCTAGAGCCATACTTAAGCTCAAGTATGACTGGCGGCGATGTACAACCATTGGAGCACCCGAGACACTGCTGCCCACGTTGCCCTGGCACTCGAAGGAAACGCACTTCAGGTGTTGCTCGACCGAACACCAACCGAACAACAAGACTACCAGACACTGGCTGCTGCGTTAGAACGGCGTTTTGGTCAACGGGTCTCCACTGACAGCATGCGAGACCAGCTGGCCCGCCGGCGCCGCCAAGAGGGCGAGACGCTGGGAACCTATGCAGCAGATGTGCGCTTCTATGCACATCGTGGCTACCCCACCTTTGATCCAGCAGCTCGTGAAGAGTTAGCCCTAAGTGCCTTCATCCAGGGGCTCACACCAGAGACAGCTCCGCACCACGGCACCGACAACCTTCAGTACGGCGCTGGAAGAGGCAGAAAGGGTGGAGGCTGTGATGGCCCCACGCAACCAACTAAGCCCCCGGGTGCGTCAGGCCGACGTCAGCAATGACGAGGGAGACGTCGAAAGAGGGGTCGTCTGCCAGACTGCCAGGGCTGGACTCTCAGCAGAGCCAACAGCTGAGAGACCTGCTCCAACAGTTCACAGACATTTTTGCTGCACGCGATGAGGAGTGCACCCAGACCAACCTGGTGCAGCACACAATTGACACTGGCACAGCCCCGCCCATTAGACTGCGACCCTACAGGTTAGCGCTTGCCAAGCGTGAAGAAGCAGAGCGGATAATACTGGAGATGGCTGCGGCAGGGGTGATAGAGCCATCCAACAGCCCCTGGGCCGCCCCTGCCATCCTGGTCAAAAAGAAGGATGACACCTGGAGGTTCTGTGTGGACTATCGTCGACTGAACGATGCGACCCGCAAGGACTCCTACCCTTTGCCCCGCATTGATGACGCCCTGGACCAAATCGCAGGGTCACAGTGGTTCAGCTCACTTGACCTACGGAGCGGTTACTGGCAGGTGGAGCTGGCACCAGAAGCCAGACCCAAGACGGCCTTCACCATCGGCCAAGGACTCTGGCAGTTTCGTGTGATGCCCTTTGGCCTCTGCAACGCCCCCGCCACGTTTGAGAGACTAATGGAGAGGGTGCTGGCTCACATCCCCCGAAACCGGTGTGTGGTGTACCTTGACGACCTTCTGGTCCATGCCACTGACTTCAAGTTGGCCCTGGAGAACCTCCGCCAGGTTTTCCAAGCCATTCGGGGGGCTGGCCTGCGCCTACAACCCAAGAAATGCAACCTCCTTCAGCGCGAGACCAAGTTCTTGGGCCATGTGGTGGGAGCAGAGGGTGTGGCCACTGATCCTGCCACCTCGCACTGCTGTGACGCCTGCACCGCCAAGAAAGGACCGACTGGATGTTCCCATGCCCCTCTGCAGCAATACCAGGTGGGGGCCCCCATGGAGCGGGTCGGTGTAGACATCCTTGGTCCATTTCCCATCATGGACAACGGGAACCGCTCCGTCCCATGGACTATTTTACTAAATGGCCAGAGGCGTATGCGGTCCCCGACCAGACTGCTGCTACCACAGCCGAGCGGCTGGTGTGTGAGATGTTCTGTCGGTTCGGTGCGCCCGAGGAACTACACAGCGATCAGGGGCGGAACTTCGAGGCGCAGGTGTTCGCTGAGGTGTGCCAACGCATGGGGGTGAGGAAAACCAGGACGACCAGGTGGAGAGGTTCAATCGGACGCTCGCAACGCAACTTGCTATCGTCACCTCACGACACCAGCGAGACTGGGACCGCCACCTACCCCTGGTCCTGTGGGCGTACCGGTCGGCAGTACAAGAAAGTACTGGATGCACACCGGCCGCTCTCAAAAGCGGGCATATGACACTCGTTGTCAGGGTCGCTCCTTCGCTTCTGGAGAGAAGGTGTGGGTCTACAATCCAATTCGGAAGAGGGGAGTCTCACCCAAACTCACCAGCCAGTGGGTGGGACCCTGTGAGGTGTTGGAGCAGCTTTCGGATGTCGTGTACCGGGTGAAGCTGTGTGCCCCGGGGCGGGTGGTGGTTTTGCATCGGGACCGATTGGCACCTTACCGCCCCTTGGCTGAAGGACATGCAGATCAATCCAGCTCACCCAGCACGGTTCCTCCAACACCCACAAGCCCTACCAACCAAACGGACAGTGGTTGACAGTTTGGTTTGATGACCCCAGCGTTAAATTTCATGCTAAGTACTGTAAGTCTGTGTCTCACGGTTTTGCTGGCCAATAAAAAGACTGGGAAAGACAATTTGCTTCATATTTCTCTAACCGCCACAATAAGATAAGATTGATAAGATAAGATAACTTTGTTGATCCCGAAGGAAAATAATGTGCCAGGTTGCATAGCAATACAATAAAACAATAGAGAAATAAACAGTAAAATTAAAATAAAATAACAAGATTTACACATTTACAGTCCTAGGAGAAGTATAAAAATAAAATATAGGTATAAGATATATCTTATATAAGATATTCAGTCAGCAGAAACTATTTGGCAATAATTGAAGTGTAATAAAAGGGTAATAATAATAATAATGGTAAGAGGAAGTATTGCACATGATATAAAGAATATTAAGAATATTCCACATAATGACGAAAGGAAATGTAGCATGGTAATACTGCAAGGATAATATTGAGAAGAACGATAATAATTGTTTGTGGTCAAAATAATAGTTAAAATACTAATACGAGGCTACTACTACAACTTCTACTACTACTACTACTACTACTACTTCTACTACTACTACTACTACTACTAATAAGAAGAAGAAGAAGAAGAAGAAAAAGGCATAAATAATAATAGTAGTAAATAATAAAGTACATGATTAAACCGAAAATTCTTCTTTCAACTGAATTAAAGTTTTTGTATCTTATCTTAGTTATTCAGAAAATAATCCTGTCTAACCCTGTAATCCTATTCTTTCTTTCATCCTCCATTTATGCCTTACAGAAAGGTACCTAGTTAACTTATTTTTTTTTTTTTTCCATTTCATGTCTCTATCTGATTAAATGTCCAATCAACAGCATCGCCAGCCCTCCTCGACGTGGACTCCTCTCTGGGACCCCCTGAGGATGTGTGTGCATATGTAGGTCAAACACACGGGAGCTAATGGTGTACATTCACAGCCTGTCTTGAATCTGGCACACAGGTAGAGCTGGCTGGCTGCACACTGGGAATTCCTCTACTGGCAGCTCAAGTGACGTGTGTTTTCATGCACATGCACACGCACACACAGACACCACACACACACACACACACACACACACACACACACAGACACACGCACACACACACACACACACACACACACACACACATAAACACGCACACACAGGTGTGACAGAGTGTCTCCACCAATGACAAAACGAAATTCACACATCTGTGTGTGTGTGTGTGTGTGCATATGTGTGTGCATGTATGTGTGCATGTGTGCGTGCCAATGTGTGCATGCCTATGTGTGTGTGTGTGTGTGCACGTGCGTGTGCGTGCCTATGTGTGTGTGTGTGTGTGTGTGTGTGTGTGTGCATGTGTGTGTGTGTGTAGGCCTACATAATTTCTGGACCTCCGCTATGGCACATAACCAGCAGCCTATAAAGAGCATCTGTAAAGAGAGCAGAGCGTTAGCCATTAGCATTCGCCTCCTGACACTGCGGCTCAGTGTAATTGCTCCCGTAATGAAGTGCAAGCTATGGAAAGTTCTAGTAAATTTAAAGTGTAACCACAACGCATCGGGTGACCACACGACACGGGTGCCTTGAGACGTCGGGAGACCATAACTAGATAGATAAATAGATAGCTAACAAGCTAAATAACTAGCTAATTGGGTAGCTAACTAGCTAGTACTAACTCAATAACTCGCTAGCTAAGTAAAATAAGTGTTTTATTGTCACGTGTTAATGAAGTGCAAGCTATGGAAAGTTCTAGTAAATTTAAAGTGTAACCACAACGCATCGGGTGACCACACGACACGGGTGCCTTGAGACGTCGGGAGACCATAACTAGATAGATAAATAGATAGCTAACAAGCTAAATAACTAGCTAATTGGGTAGCTAACTAGCTAGTACTAACTCAATAACTTAAAAAATAAGTGTTTTATTGTCACGTGTTCTTCATAACAACTTGTGAAAAAAAAAAAGCAGGCAAAAAAGATAAAATAGCAAGAAGAGAAATTGTACATATATATATACACACATGAAAATATACACACACACTTATACATACACATATACATACATATATACATACATTGAGCGGGACAATATACTGTACATCATAAGATAATATACATAAGGTAAGATAAGATGAGATAGAACTTTATTAATCCTGAAGGAAATTCTTGTGCCAGGTTGCATAGCAATAGAATAAAACAATAGAGAAATAAACAGTAGAATAATACAAATAATATAACAGATTGACAAATTTACAGTAAGTCTAAAATATAGGTAAAAGATAAGATATTCAGTCAGCAAAAACAATTTGGCAATATGGAAGTGTAATAAAAGGGTAATAATAATAATGGTAACAGTAAGTATTGCACATGATATAAAGAATATTAAGAATATTGCACATAATGATGTAGCATGGTAATATTGCAAGGATAATATTGATTAATAATGGTAAAAAAAAATGAAATAGCTAACTAGCCAGCTAAGTAACTAGCGAGCAATTTAGAGTTGAGGACCGTCGGGCGCCAAGGAGGGACCAACGGTCAAAAGGTCTTTTGTTCTCCTTAATGGCCGCGGTCGATCAAACACTGCGTCCCACATGGGGCTCTGGTCTTGGTCTTGGTCTTGGACTTGGTCTTGGACGGCACCACCCTAACCCTAACCTCCGGCACCACGGCCAGGTGGAGAACATCAAAGTCCAGACACACACGCCAGAAACCTGCTGATAATAAATCATTGGATGTTTTTATTCCTTTTTCCTCTCAAGGCGTAATCCATCAGGTAAACACGCATTTTTGGGAAGGCCGTGCGGGCGGGAGGGAGGGAGGGATGCGTCAGTAACAGGCGTCATAACTTGTAACCATCGAGACCGCTCAACTCAACTCTGTTTATTTATGTGTTCGACCTGGATTTATCAAGACACGCGGGGATGAAAAAGATCTGTTTGGCATCGTGAGGGTGTCAGACACGGCCAAGCACGCCAACACAAAACAAAACAACAGAACGTATGATATTTGGTGGCGATCGGCTCGACGCTGGGTTATCGCAGTGCGGAAAGGGAAAGGAAACGAAAGGGAGAGGAAAGGAAAGGAACGGAAAAAAAAACGTGCGCATTTTACAGCAACAGCAGCAGTAGCCGCCAGTCACAGGCCAGTTCAGTCTTTTTGGAGTCTTTCGCAATCAGCAAGGGAGGCTCAGTCAGTTCCCAGTCTTTCTCTGCAGCTGATTCCTGCAGGACGGTGTGTGTGTGTGTGTGTGTGTGTGTGAAGGGCTGCCACATGAGAAAGAAAAAAGCTTCCTCACCCGTCTCAACTAAAGTGTGAGAGGTCTTGGGGGAGTTTCCCGCTGTGGACGGATTCAGGAGCTGTCTGTGAGACAGTAGTGGTAGTCAGTTCCCTCACTCCCTTTGACCCCCCTGGGGACCACCACCCCCCCCCCACACACACACACACATACACAACACACAGCACACACACACACCAACACACACCGACACACACACACACACACACACACCGACACCACCTCCTCACTCTCTCACTCCCCTCCCCTCTCGCACGGTCTCGTATTGCCCCATGATCCCTCGTATGTATCTTTCTGGTGCACCTCTACTGACTTCCCTACCTTTTTGAGTTGGGGGGGTTATTGCATTCGGAGTAGTTCACCAATTTTCATTTTCACAATAGCGCTTGGGTTTCTAAGGGTTAAACAGTAAAGGTTGATGTCTTCACAAACTTTCATGAAACCTTTGTATCCACGCTTACCAATGTTGTGGCATGAGTACATCATAGACAGTGGCAACACTCGGTTTAGGCATCAAACATCCAGCGTTTTAGTCGCGAGAGGCATGGATGTTCCAAACTGCACTTATCTCGCGCTCAAACGCATTTTGCAGCCACGCACACAATAACCTCATAAGACGCTATTGCCCAATGATCCCTCTGTATGTATCTTGTGCTGGTGCACCTCTACTTGCTTCCCTACCGTTTTGGAGTTGGGGGGTTATTGCATTCGAGAGTAGTTCACAATTCATTTTCACAATAGGCGCTTGTGTGTTTCTAAGCGGTTAAACAGTAAAAGGTGATGGGTCTTCACAACTTTCATGGAAACGTTTATCCGACCTTACCAATGCTTGTGTGGGCATGAGTACATCATAAGACAGTGGGGCAACATCGGTTTAGGCATCAAACACCAAGCGTTTAGTCGCGAGAGGCATGGATGTCCAAACTGCACTTATCTCGCGCTCAAACGCATTTTTGCAGCCACGCACACAATAACCTCATAAGACGCTATTGCCCAATGATCCCTCTGTATGTATCTTGTGCTGGTGCACCTCTACTTGCTTCCCTACCGTTTTGGAGTTGGGGGGTTATTGCATTCGAGAGTAGTTCACAATTCATTTTCACAATAGGCGCTTGTGTGTTTCTAAGCGGGTTAAACAGTAAAAGGTGATGGGTCTTCACAACTTTCATGGAAACGTTTATCCGACCTTACCAATGCTTGTGTGGCATGAGTACATCATAAGACAGTGGGGCAACATCGGTTTAGGCATCAAACACCAAGCGTTTAGTCGCGAGAGGCATGGATGTCCCAAACTGCCAGCTTATCTCCGCCGCTCAAACGCATTTTGCCAGCCACGCACACAAACTAACCTCATAAGCGCGCTACAATTGCCCAATGATCCCTCTGTAGTGCTATCTCTTGCTGAGTAGCACCCTCTACTTGGCTTCCCTACCTTTCTGTTTGGAGTTTCTTTCGGCGGGCGTGATTGCATTCGAGCATACAGACACACACACACACACACACACACACACAGACACACTCATATGCATACAGACACACTCATGCACACACACACACACACACACATACATACAGACACACACACACACACACACACACACACACACACACACACAGACACACTCATAGCATACAGACACACACACACACACACACACACACACACACACACACACACACACACACACAGACACACACACACACACACACACACACACACACACACACACACACACACACACACACACACACACACACACACACACACACACACACATCATACACACACACACACACGCACACACACACACACACACACACACACACACACACACACACACACACACACACACACACACACACACACACACACACACACACACACACAGCCCTGCCTTCCTTCCTGTCTGAGCTCGGCGGGGGCCAAGGGGCCCAGCGTGGCCAGGATAGAGTAGATTGATTACCGGTCCCTTCAATCGTCGGAAGCCCCAGCGTGTCTGTACGCCGTCGATAAGCCGGGGCCGAACTTCCTGCACGCTAACAGTAGGCCTGCTCTCCAAAGTTTAAAACCCCCACACCACACCAACCCACCGCCCCCCCCCCCGACCTACCTCCTTCCTCTTACCTTGGTGAGAAAAACTTTATAGAGGGTCCACGTCTCTCCACACAGGTAACGCTGTATGCTGAACAAACATGAATAGTCAATAGTCAATAGGGTCGGCCTCTGATCAATTCACTCATGTCTCCATTAGTATTTGTCCACAACCTCACCCTGTCACAGAGAGGTGTGGGTGGGTCATGTCAGCATATACAGTTCCATTTCCATTTCCATTTAGGGCATTAGGGCGGATGCTTTTATCCAAAGAGACTTACAAAGAGTACATTTGTTGAAGGAGACAGCAATATATCACTGGTGGTACATAAAGATAAGAATAGAGAAGGTTTCAAGCATTCATAATTGCAAAGCTAATAGAACACTAAGAGTTTCATAATTGCTGGGCTGCCTGCATAATAGCTGGGATAAGAGCAGAAGTGCCATTCTGAGTGCATTACCAACATCTAATTACATACAATATGCTAAACAATGCTAAGTACTGTTAATAATGTCAAGACGTGCCATACCATAATGTTCTTATTATCATTAGTAACATGAGATGTTTTATTATTATTATTATTATGAATAAATTAAGTTGTGACTGAAACCAGAGAGCCAATAAGAGGACTGCTACGATGACATGTGACGGGACACACGTGCATACAGTACATATCCACTCCACACACACACACACACACACACACACACACACACACACACACACACACACAATACTTGAACTTCCTCTACCCCAGTGAGTACTGTGATCCATCACCAAACCAGCTGTTTAAATTTGCTCAGGCTACTGTTGTGTACATTCATAATTCCTCGTATGTCAGAGAACAAGAGCGAGGCCAATACACACACACTTCCTCCCTCCAACCCTGTAAGTAAATACGTTCCCGTGGACATTTTCTTTTGTGGTATTTATCTGAGCCTGTGCCTCGCAGTGTGCACTATGACCTGTCGCTGGGGCGTATCTGTCCCTGAGTCCACAGTCAACAGGTAGTGGGAGTTCCTGTCTGCTGCTGGACTTCTGTCCTGTCCTGGCGTCCGACGACTGACATGGGCAAAAATCAGCGGGAAAACATGTTTGCGCACTGATAGCGGGTGGGTGAAGCTGTCGATTCAGCTCATGTTTGGCCAGGAGGCCTCCGTCTAACCCCCCCCCCACCAAAGTCCTGTGTCCCCGATACGGACTGGGCCTCCAAACAGGATACCGCAACGAAATCTAAACTGATAAAACGGTCTTGAGAGCGGAGCCACGGGCGTCTGTAGGCTTCTACCAAATGAAAACAACCCGACCCCGACGCTCCTGTTGGGTTGTTTTCGTTTGTTTGGTGGGGGGTGGGGGGTGGGGGTCGATGAAAAGTCGCCCTCTCCGAATCCGGGGTATCCGAAAAGCACTCCCAGGCTCCGGCTTGGAGGCCGCCGCTAGAGCTCGGCAGGACTTCTTTACTCATTACATTTTACATTTACATTGAGGTTTCCAGCATTCATAATTGCAAGGCGAATAGAACGAGTTTCATAATTGGCATTCTGAGTGCATTAAATCTAAGAACATACAATATTCTAAACAATGCTAAGTACGATTAATAAGGCCAAGACTTTACTCCGCCTCCCTAGGTTGACAGACAGCCTCCTATACTCTAGTACCGCCCCAATATCGGCCAGTTCTGTGGAACTATACGAGGTAGAAGTCAAATTCGGGCTTCTCTTCCACTGTTGGGCGGTCAAGGCGACTCTATTGTTAGGAAGGGGAAATGTGCCATCATCTGCCTCCCTTTTCTATTCCCGACTCTCTTGGCGTTGTTCCTTTCATACGAAAACCAAACGGCAGCACCACTGGGTCTGGTCGGGTCGAGTCGACGACCAAACTGTCGCCACCGGTCAAACAGGAAGTGGCACAGACAGACAGGCAGGCAGGCAGGCAAGCAGGGCAGCGAGACAGGTCAGAGAGATGGGGGTGAGGCAGGCGCAGGTGAGAAGGTTTGGTTTTAATCACCACAGACGGTTGTCAATAATAATAATAATAATAATAATAATAATAATAATAATACTATTAATAATACGCTGACCTGATAGCAAGACAGAGCCTCGAGTTTCAACAACCCAAACAACCTGCGGTTTTTAACCGTTATAAAAAAACAAGGTGAGGTGACCCTACTCGTGTGTGTGTGTGTGTGTGTGTGTGTGTGTGTGTGTGTGTGTGTGTGTGTGTGTGTGACAGCATGTGTGTGACAGACCACCACCTCTGTGCCCTCCGGCATGCGCCTGTCTCGGTGGGGGGGGGGGGGGCGGGGGGTGTCCATGCAGCCGTCTGGGCTACGGTCACCCACGCTCGAGGTGTGGGCCCTCTGCCAGCCTGACCCCCTGTGAAGTCCCGTGACCCCTGACCCCTGAACCCCCCCCCCCCCCCCCAGCTGACCCCTTCTTCAGCAGTCTGTCTGACTGAAGCCAAGAGCTCAACTCTCCCACACACACACACACACACACACACACACACACAACCACACGCACACACCATCTCGCAATTTTTTGTGTATTTTTGACTATGCCTCCTACATACTGTCACCTGCCATGTCACAATAAGAGTTTCACAGTACAGAATGGCCCTGTGTTGTGATGTACAGTACATGTGACAAATAAAACACTTTGACTTTGACTTAAACTATTTTGAAGTCTTTCTTGTACTGCACCAATACATACCGATACATCAGAAGAACACAGACGATGTGCAAACCTGCAAGCTAGATATAGATAATACGGACCGCGACAAAGACGAAGCACTTTGTATTCATTTCAGATTCCTTTCGACTATAAATAACTCACTAACTCCTCGGAGAACGAGTACTTCAAAGTAAGAGCGCGAGAGTGTGAGCGCGGACCCAGGGCTCCCGAGGCCCTCGGTGGTCAGCGGTTCTCCGAGGGTCTTCAACACGTGGTTTAGCAGGTATAGCTCCCCTCCGCGGCGGCACTGCGGCGAGGAGGAGGAGGAGGAGGAGGAGGAAGAGGAGCAGTAGCCCGCGGGGGGAGTCGACGGGGGGGGCTAAATATAGTCTTCAGGGACCATACAGACCACCTCTTTCATCTCATCCCCGTTTCATTATTCATCCCATGTACTTGGTTTGGGCGGGGCCGGCGGGCGGGCGGGCGGGCGGGCGGGGTGGGAGGTCATCCGTCTCAGGAGTGTCTGTCTGGGAGCAAGGGAACACGTACGGCCTGTACTTGTACCTGGCCTGACACCTTTTACGGAGCGTCGTAAACTCATCGGTGCCGCTAACGCCTGCGCTGCTTCGTTTTTACGGTCGCAGGCGGGGAGGTCGGGAAGTAGGTAACCGCGGTGCGCTCGAGCTACAAAGTTGGAAGAACATGGACGCTGATGTATTTGCGAGATAACATACTCACAAATGTACTCTTAAAAACCGCTAATAACAAGATTCATGTTTCAATATTTCTTTATTGCCATGTGTAACAAGTACAACGGAATGCTTACTCCCCATTCACTCCTGCAGTATTCTTCTAGTAAGACAGTACCTAATACGTACAGTAAAAAGTATTCTTCAAAACAGTATTCTTATAGACATAATTAGGTACCGGGTTCGATCCCCGGTGTTCCTCTATGCACCTGGACGGAGCCCGAAACCCTATACCTTTGCTCCTTGAGGATCCGTGTCAAAATTTTGCCAAAACAGTCGCTTTTGGATAAGAAAATACAAGATAAAAGCGTAAATAGTGACTAATAGGGAACAGTAGTGGTATTCTTCTTCATGAAAGGGGACGTGAGGTCGGGAGGTGGGAGTGAATGACGACGGGAGCACACCACACCGAGACGTTTTTCCTGCTGAAGTGAAGTGTCCGCGCGGTGGTGGTGGTGGCGGGCGGCGACGGCGGCGGGGGGTTCTGTGTATTTATAGATCGGATGGATCTTTGTAATTACTCTGTGAGCCGACGGGCCCTCCTCCTCCTCCTCCTCCTCCTCCTCCTCCTCCTCCTCCTCCTCCTCCTCCTCGCCAGCAGCCCCGTGACCACCGGCCCTCCTAAACAGGAATGCTAAATACATGGAACCAAAGTGCACACATGCCATTATGGGCCCTAACCTCAGCCTTGGCTGCACACTTCCGATGCATTTCGCACGGAGCCGCGACCAGAGCTCACGGCACAGTGGGAAAAAAACGGGATGAGTCTGGGAGCTTCCCGGGAACCAGAGGGCCTCCCGCGTTTCCTTCCATTCACGTTCAGTCCTTTTTTTGGTTTGTGTAAAAAAAAAGTGGTACTTCAGTTCAGTTCAGTGCGTCGTAGGATCGTTGCATTTGTTTTCTTCTAAGAATTAAAAAAAAGTCATAATAATATATGATCTCATATTTTGTCCCGGCGAATGCCACAGACAGACGAACGCCACGATTCTCCAACCAGCCGAGATTATTTCCATTTTCTTTTCGCATTTTTTGCGAGCCACACAAACCTTCACCAAACCACCTAGTCTATATTCATGTGAGGAATATTTGCTCATTTGCATTCAAAGTCAAAGTCAAAGTCAAAGTCAAAGTGTTTTATCGTCACGTGTTCTTCATAACCCAGGGCCGTTCTGAACAGTGAAGTACCCAAGTCAAAAAAGATATAAAATATTAAATAAGATAAAAGATCAAACAGCATGATAAGGTGTGAGAGAAAGACACACAGACTACATAATATATCAGTATTGTTTTCTTTGTGTCTGGGTTACGAGCTATACTTCTGAAAGCTGTGTGTGCGTGGTGGTGGTGGTGGTGGTGATGAGTCTGAGGCCCCGGGTGTTGACAGAGCTGTCGTCGCGCAGCGCAAACACAACACAACAATGGTTCATCTTCTCTCCGCACACAGCTGACGCAGGCGCGATACGGTGGTGGAAGTGTGCTGAATTCCGCAGAATCACACGCAAACATGTGTACATATGAGGACATCGGCCCGGCATGAGGCGGGGCGGGGCACATCGATTTCCACCGGCTGCGGGGCTGATAGCGGCGGAGTGTGCCACTCGACATCCACAAATGCGGTTTTCTGACGCCATTTGGCTATCGCGTCCCCGCAGGCGGCCTAATAGGAGGCTAATCGGGGGGGGGGGAAATATTATGGGGACAGTGTGTGCCTGTTTCCTCTTGGTTATGCAGCTGTCACCCACCCACCCCCCACATGCATGTACACAAGCCCTCCTCCAGCGTTGGTAATATTATGCAACAGGCGTTATCGGCATCGTGCGGTGTGTGCGTGTGTGTGTGTGGTGTGTGTGTGTGTGTGTGTGTGTGCGTGGTGGATGTGTGCCCCCCGAAAGAGTGTCCATATGTGGCAGGGGTGGTGGAATGTTCCCGTTTCTGCGTAAACACCCAGCAGCGTATCTGCTACGGCTCCACCCCACACATCCACCCACGACCACCACCACCACCACCTCCACCACCTCCTCTGCGCTCCAGCAATGCATTGATCGGCCAGACAATTTATTAGGCATTGTGGCAGCTTCCTGTGAGGCCAAGGTCAACAGGGGGAAACCAGAGAGGTATGCAGATAAAGTGCGCCGGAGAGAATTTTTTTCGCACAATACCTATTGTGTTTTAATTGCGGGTTTCAAGGGTTTGTACGGAGCCCCGGTGTGTTTTTCCACACACACACACACATACCTACCTTTTCGTGTACGTACCTACCTTGTTTTTTTTTAAAAAGAAATGTTGGCACACTGCACGCTTCCACACATACTGTCATCGGCTCGCGGCGGCGGGGGCGGCGGCCTAATCTACAATGACACCGTTTCCTCTGCCGTCGCCGCTGTTTTTCGCGAGAACGAGAGCCTGGAAACTTCCGAAGTGCCCGAAACATTCCGGGAAAAACAGGCGCATTGGGGAAAAATAAAGTTGAAAAAAAGAAAAAGAAACAATTAAACCCTCGAGCTTCGTCGCAAAACGTGCTTGGCCTCAACAAGCTTGGCCTCAAGGTCAAGGTGCCCGTATTGTGCTTTACTTATCGTTAATGTCCCCAAGTAAACGACGGGTATTCAAGGTATTCTCATCGGTGGTTGGACGACCTTGGGCCTGTGTGTTTGTTTGACCTTGTGCTTGGCATTGACCGCCCCTGCACCCCAGCCCCCCCCCTGGTGACACTACACAGTTAAAACCCTCTCCAGGAGAAAAAAATGTGACAAACTGACAATAGCAGCATTTACCGCGGGGCGGTCCTAGATTCTCGCTAACAGTTTTTTTTTTTGTTTGACAGTCGTGGACGTTGATTGGCTGTCATGTCGTCAGGGAATGTGGAAAACCAGACAGTGTTTGTCAGATGGTGAGCCTGAGACTGAACACAACATGCGGATGCCTCCGAACTATCATATTGCAACTCATTTCTCAAGTCAACTTCTGCAAGTCCACTTGCAGAGTCGCTTCAGGGCTATTGTGAACGCATGCCAAACGTCTATACTCAAACGGAACAGTGTGTGAACCATGAAACATCGTTTAAAACACATTAAAGAGTAGTTACTGTAAAAAGAGCAATAAAATGGCCCTTAAATGTATCAAATAGTGAATTAATTGATATAGGCCTTGCCTACTTCCTAATGCTTTTAACGTCACGCAAAAGGGCTGATTATAATGAAAGAAATGTGAAAATGGAATAGTTCAAATAACTTGTCATGCATTAACCTCAAGGGCTTTGTTCTTTTTG
The DNA here is from genome assembly GCA_002895965.2 of Coryphaenoides rupestris. NCBI lineage: Eukaryota > Metazoa > Chordata > Actinopteri > Gadiformes > Macrouridae > Coryphaenoides > Coryphaenoides rupestris. The sequence goes on along the minus strand of PIJE02000925.1, from coordinate 168,989 downwards.
TTCTTAAAGGATTAGTAAAACCACACCTTAGCAGGCCTACCCAGGTAGTCTGCATAGCATCTGTATGCTTCACTTGACCCCGGGTGCGAAACTCTCTGGTCACGATGGCCTCCGCCCATGAGGCCGAGCAGAGAGAACACCGTGAGCGTCAAACCGTGCAGCTTTGCCTTGACAGGTGAGAAATGGTGATGCTTTCTCATCTGCACCACAGTTCCTCCCAGCTGTAAACAACTCATATTTCCAGACTCGCAGGCATGCACAGGCTGCTTTGGTGTCGGAGGCTTCATTTTTTCTGGTACATTTTTTATTTACTAAACTGCGCCATCTTGTGGATCAACTGCACATTTAACCCTTGAAATGTAGGCCTGCTGCTACTATGACAGGTGCTGCAGGCAGGGGAGTGGGACTGACTACCCAGGGCCCAAAGTGGAGGGGGCCCCAGCTAAAAGCCTGAAATTAAAAGTTTGTTCTTTTCTTCCTAGTAATTAGTGACAGTAAAATTGGCGAAATAAATTGGTTGATAGACTCAAATTTGTATCAAAAAGAATAAAACAAAATATACTGGAGGGCCCCTTCTTACAAAATAAATACTTAATGTTCTGTTAAGCATGATACTCCAAGCAAACCTAAGGTAACCACATAGTAAAAGTATCACAGTATTATATGGGTCCATATAGATAATGTTTTTTTCCCACTCAGCCGTGGTGGGCCCTATATGGTTTCTTTTCACGGGGCCCCAAAATCCCTGGTGCCGCCCCTGGCAACAGGTGCATTGGTTTATTAATAACTAAGGAAGAGGTTCAGACGAGCCAAGAGACTTGCATCTGTGAAATTCATGTGAAAATCATTTGTGAAAATGATTAGTAAGTGTATGTCTTTCAAATCCACATGTAGGCCTACGTAAAAATATTTGTATAAACACACTCAAGGCTCTCAGACACAGATAGCCTACAACTGACATTCATTTTACTTCTAAATATAAACAAAGCATTTCATATTTTCTGTCATAAAAAGGTTGCTCTACAGAGATTGATGAAAGAATAACACATTAAAGTACATATATACTCAAATTATTGCTTACATTTATATGTATATCTACAGATAAATAAATGGTAGGTCAAACCTTCTCTGATAGAAAGAAAAAAAGAAAGAAAGGCAGGGAAACACAAGTAATGTTTTCATAATTGTGTTTAACGTCACAAAGTTTTCACACATGAAAAAAAGTAAAATACCATCACAGTAAAACAGCGCCACCAAGTGGAAGGCAGCGGTAGTAACGGTAATAACAACACTAAAGGAACCAGTCAAGAGTCATTCTTCCAATATGTTTATGATTATATGAACATAGTGTTGGCTCCATGCCATTGATTTAAGGCGAATGCGTCCCAGGAGCCACAGTGGGAGGGGCTTCTTCGAGGACACACACACACACACACACACACACACATATTCTTCTTGATTATGTGCATGTATGCTGATGACAATAACAAGAAATGAACGTGTGTGTGTGTGTGTGTGTGTGTGTGTGTGTGTGTGTGTGTGTGTGTGTGTGTGTGTGTGTGGGTGTGTGTGTGTTGTGTGTGTGGTGTGTGTGGTGTGTGTGTGCGTGCGTGGTGAAAAAACAACCAAAAATGGCCTCTGCGTACTGCTTACCTGTCTGAGGTGTCACATGGCTCCGCCAGGCAGGGCTGCTGGCTGCCCTGGGACACCTGGGCCCGGCTGAGGAAGGTGGGCGCCCAGAAGGCCAGCGCTCCCGTCACAAATGACATGGAGGTGATGCCCAGGGACGACCACACGAAGCTTTTGCTCTGGGGTGGTGTGTGTGTGTGTGTGTGTGTGTGTGTGTGTGTGTGTGACACACACCACACACACACACACACACACACACACACACACTATACACACAACACAAACCCTAACACAAACCCCAACACTAACCCCAACCCTAAACCCCGCTGGCCGTACTTTTTCAGCAGGTACTTGATGTCCTCCACGTAGGAGCTCTGTTGCGCTGTGACCCCCTGACCCCTGGTCTCCGATGCTCCTCTGGGGGGGTTGGGACACAAGAAGACCAGCAGGACCACGCCCACCGCGCCCAAGATGGGACAGATCTGAGGAAACGGCGAGCAGCGCCGACACAAGAGTGAAGAGAAGCTACTGTTACATCAAGACACCCTGAAATGCTTAGCTTAGTTTTGAAATGCTTCTCTCTTCTGCCCTTCTTGTGCTCTCTCGCTTTTTTACAACTCTCTCTTAGTGACAGTAGCTTTAACCAGAAAGGCGCTACTGTCGAGGCCTACTGTCTGGTATGAGAAGCTCCTGCTCGGGTCATTTGTCACTTTACCCTCAGAGCCCAGCGCCAGTCTCCGGTGGCGTTGGCGATGGAAGACCCCATGATGTAGCCCAGACCGCTGGAAAGAACAGAACAGAACAGAACAGAGAACCACAAGCCAGTCCGCTAGGTTAATGTTGAAGGCATCAGTTCAGAACTCGCAGGATATGATTCCATACCCGCATCAAACTCCAGGCATCCCTCACTGTAGGCTAGAGGCCAGCGGTTCTTCTGCTAAAACTGGGCCTGACAACTGCTCACAAAACTCTGAATTGGTGTTCAATGGAAGGATCACCAATCATTCCAGTGTGTTTGACACTGAAACTGTCCTTTGGCTCCCAAGATGATAAAGGGTAAGGACCCCTGCTGTAAGCCACCAAGATATTCTTTGTGTGTGTATTAAAAATCCTAAATTGCATAGATAAGTGTGATTAGTGATGTCACAAGATTTGCCCATTTCTGCTACTACTGCCCTCACTTGTGCATCTTCCCTTACTTACTTGTACATTTATAATACTCATATTCAATACTTCTGGATTCATAGGCTATATTCCCCATTCTACATATAATCCATTACATGAACTGTTTATTG